>OY856410.1:729897605-730205105 GCA_963693085.1 Alisma plantago-aquatica | reverse complement strand
CAGAGGGCCCCCTTCCTAAATCAAACCCAAAAGCAAGGCTTTTTTACGTGTTACTCAAAGCCTCGAATTCCCTCCTCCGCATTCCCTAAACCCATGTACGCTCTGAGCAACTATATAAACCCTTCCCATATATAACATCAAGCCTCGCCCCTTTTCACTCTCCCATGGTTGTATAGGCGGCCAGGCGTTCCAGGGGGACGCCCAGGCGTGTCCAGGCGTTTTTATATATTTTTTATTTTAAAAATATATGTAAAATTTCTGAAAAATAAAATCCTTACTCATAAATATACATGATAAATATGCAATCAATGTGCTAGCATCGCCTGAAGAAAGCAACAAAAGCATTAGATATGGATTGAATTTTGGAAGTTTTACCTAAACAAAATTCATATAAAAATCAGAAAGCTAAACATGTATAATGTTTGTAGCCAAAACATGTATTATACTATTATGTAGATTTTAGGCTAAATCAAAACTAACAAGACCTAAACTAGAACTGATTCGCCCTAATATAAACTCATTTGATCCAAATTTGACCTAGTTTACCCTAATTTTTGCCTAAACTAGACCTAATTTTGTATACCGTGACCTAATCAATCCCAATTTCCGTATATTTTTCATATATTCACCTAAATGACACAAAACTTGGCCAACTAAGACCTAGTCATCCAATTTAGAACAATTTCCCCCAAATCATACTTGTTTCCCCTAAATCAGACCTAATGTGCCCAATTTTGACATGATTAGGCCTAAATAAAACCTAATTTTATATATTATGATCCAATCAGACCTAATTTCTCCAAAGTTTCCCTATATTGACCTAAACAATATTTAATTGGCAAAATTAGACCTAATCTCACCATATTTTCCCCGAATCATACCTAATCTGCTCAAATTTGACATAATTTGGCCTAAAATCAAACCTAATTTGCATAACATGACCAAATCAAACCTAACTAACCCTAAATTTCCCTATGTTGATCTAAACGAGGTCTTATATGACCAAATCAGACCTAATTCCCCCAAATTAGACCTAATTCCCCCAAATCAGACCTAATTTACCCTAAATTGACCCCGTTTGGGATAAATCAGACCCAATTTAACCATAAAATAACTCAATTTGATCAAATTCAGATATAATTTAAGTTAAATTAGCCTTGATTTGGCTTAATTTGGGCCTCAAAAGGCCTTAGGCAACAACTTAGTTCAATTAGGGGGCTGGGCGCCCAGTTTGAGGCGGGTTGACTTAAGCCTAGGCGCCACCCAGGCGGGGGCCTGTACAACACAGCACTCTCCTGAAGCAAGAGAATGAAACAACCTTTCTTTTCCAGACTCATTTTCTCGCTCTAACAGAATCTATTATCTAAAGTAGAATTTTCGACATGTCAAGAGGCTACGAAAATGATAAGGAGGTACAGCAAGGCCTCTAAATCTAACTCTTCTTAATTGTTCAGATTTTATTCCTAGGTTTAAAATTCATGAGATACTGCTTATATTTCTTCATGGTTTGATTGATTAACTTTTTCTATATAGTGATTCTAGATCTAGAATTTGATATTCTAATTATCTTTCTAGTTCTAATCTCTAAAAATCATCCACTTTCACATTAATCTGACTAGTTCTAAATTGATCTATCAATCTCCATTGTTATAACTCATTGCTCTTTTCATCTAATTAAATGTTGTTCATTTAATCAATTTATCTTCATTGGATATCCTTGTATTATTTATGTTCTTTTTATGCTTTTTTGTAATAGGCTAACTACAGGATCATGATCTTCCTGGACCATTTTACATGTGAAACAAGTTATATATAATTACTTAATGCAAACATCTGAAACTATGCATAATCACGCATACATCATATAATTTGTGGTACGCCCTCCACCTGTACACCGCATATGGCCTTTCAGAACTATGGTTTTCATATAGTAGAATACATGCCTTTGAAGGTTTACCATACATGTATATATATACACACATACAACTATACATTATATGCATATGAGCGGAAAGTGCTCATGAAAATCAAACATGTGTATATAAATAGGTATATCCAATGCATTTTTTAAAGTACCTAGGCGGCATCTTGCCACCTTGACAAGCATGTGTTTTACAAAGTCAAATTTGTTTATTCAACGAAAATATTTTAGACAGCGGGAAGTGTGAGGCGAGCGGAGAGGACCTTGAGACTCCTTAAGCACCAAGTGGGCGCTTTTTGAAAAAGTAGATGCTTAATTTCCTTATCATTTTATATAGAGATACACATTTCAAAATATATAACATTTTTTCCATGTATTAGAAAGCGGGAAGCAGGAAGCGTGAGGCGGGTGGACAGCACCCTGTAACCGATTAAGAGGTAAGCGGGCGATTTTTTTAAAAAGCGGGTGCCTAAATTTTATATATTTTTATACAAAATTACATGTGTATATAAAAAATATATTTCTAAGGAGCTTTTATACATATCTAATCAGCAAATCAGTAATTAACTAAGTATTCATCAATACTTTACTACTAATCAGTATCTCTAATCACTAAAATCAGCAAGCAGATCAGTAATTGTATATAACAAACTATGAATTATTGATATAAAGTAATCACTGATGTAGTACTAACCAGTAGTACTAATCATTAATCACTGAAAGCAGCAAGGAAATCAGTAAAACTAATCATGCATTAGAAGTATAATAGCGTAATATGATATTTACTTAGATGCATTACAGCGGTAACCTATTAGTTCAGCTTACACACAAAGTATGCATTCTAAATTAGGACTAGCTATATCATAGAACATTTAATGTATACAAGTTTCATATATTATAGTCGACCCTACTTAGACTATGTAATTAATTAATGTTACATGCTTACAGTAGCTTTTTTTAAATAAGCGGACAAAAAGCAGGAAAAGAATGCGGGAAAAAGCGGGTGAGGCGGGAAAAAAGCGGGTGGATTATGTTCAAAACGCTTAACATGTGCTTAGGGGCTAAATTAGGAGGCTGAGGGTCTTGGCCGCTTAAGCGGCTGCCTGGGCCATTTTTTATTACACTGCATTTTTTAGAAACTTGCCTACACAACTAAACCCATGCGACAGTGTAAAAATTCATCCTGCACAACAATATTCTTACTTAATAGTTACTTAACAATAGGTTGAGCATTAGTATACATGTACTACATGAAATGTGGATAGTTAAGTACTACATACAATGTGGATAGTAAGTACTACATACAAAGTGGATAGTAAGGATATCATACTATCATGTAAAGTAGTTGATAGTAAGTACCATATAGTATTTATCACATACTTACAGTAGTATACTACTCTCATAACATCATATGATATACTTAGTAATTAGTATTATATAGTAGTACAATACTGTGAAGTAGTACAACACTTCACAGTATTTTACATTGTAATATTGTATTAGAAATAAAGAATGACTATTGTTTATTAACGTAATGTTCGTACTTAGTAATTAGTATGATGTAGCAGTACAAAACTACTGATTTTTATGACATAATCACATTGTATTGCATTACATATACATAGTATTATTTGTTAAGTAGACTAAATGGTACGCAATAGTCATATAGTAGCAGCAACATCAGTGTAGTGTTATTACACACAAGTTGACTATTGTACAGTATTTAGATACACAGTCATTTAATAAATAGTATACTAAAAACATGTTACAATGTTATACAATATCAAAGGATAATATTACAAACTAAGTTAAACGTTACATTCCCATTTTGGGCCTAAGAAGTGGTCCAAGCTCCTGTATTTCACTTAAGTGAGCTAAGACGGGCACCCAAAAGCAGTGCTCATGCGGCCGCTGAAGCGGGCTGAGTGGGTCTTAGGCGGTTAATGTAGAACTGCCTAACTAGCACCTAAAGGCTAAACTAAGTAGCCAAGTGTCTGGGCCACTTAAGCGACCACCTGGCTTTTGAAAACACTATTCACGGATGGATGTAACAAGAGTAAGCATGATCCTGAAGGAATTATGCTTTAATGTGTGACCACGGAAGGAAAGTCAATCCAAATATTTCAAGTTTGAGAAAAGTTTTTATTTCAAGATACCACTTAGGTCCAATTATTTTCTACTAGATAGAATCATAAGATGTTTATTTTTTCCAAAACAAACATCATCAATGTCTGGGCATTTTAATTTGTTGAGATCAGCAATTAAAAAAGCAGCCCGCTCAAGCATTGCGGAAGGGGCAACCTGTTGTTTTTTGGGCCTAGGCGGGTGGTGAGGCTGATTGAACCGAAGTGGCCGCTTTTTAGCAAAAATCCCCGCCTCAGCCTGCTTAATTGGGTCCGCTTCAGCCGCTTTCTGGCAAAGTGCAGATCTACTGTCAATTTAATTACCCGATTACACAGCCCTTAAACCCAACATCCCATCGACTTCTCGATAGAAGATGTTAGAATCTAGCGGCAATAATGTCGCTACGAAATGGTTTTTGTGGGGCTTTTGGTTTTGATTGGGAGTGGGAATTTGTCCCTATTCCTTGGCGCCCTTGTCTAAGAAGCAGCAATGGCTACACAAAACATACTAACAACCACAGTCGCTTGGAATTAAACAAGCCGATCCTTAGCAACCGCAGGGTAAGTATCTCGAAAGGAGGAGACTTTGCATCCCGAGAGTTCGACACGCACCCGGTCACCCCTCATTGAGACGTCAAGGCTAACGAAGGGGAAACACGGACCATCAAAAGAGGTTATAAAGCTTTCTTTGGGTCAACAAGTTAGTATTTTAACCAGCCGCTTCTCTTAAGTTAAACATTTCGCTTCTGATTTTTATACACAACGACGTCTTATGTTTACTATTTCTCTGTTAGTGATTAATAACTAGCTTTTGCGACTGACGTAATTGACTCAACACGCTTCATTCGGGAACACATTCACCACACTCCATTACTAAATCCGAGTGTAATGATTCTCATTGTGTTGTAACTTACTTACCATGTGCCTAGTGCCTGTGTATTCTATTTTCTTCTGAATTTTGTAACGACTCAGTATATTCATGGTTGTATAGGCAGCCAAGTGGCCAAGCGTTCTAGGGGAATCCCCAGACAGCCTAAGCGCTAGGGGTGGCAATCAGGTTTGGGTTGAGCGGGTTTTATTTTGGGTCATTTCGGGTCAACACTTTTTGGCTAGACCCTAAACTTGCAAAAGATGGATTTTCGGGTCGAAACCCTTGACCCTAACCCGACCCTCAAATAATTTCGGGTCTGTCGGGTCTGACCCGTAAATCCAACACCACGACAATAGTTTAAAAAAAATGCTATGATTTGTCTAGTCATTGATAATTCCCAAGTGTAATTAACAAATTTCATTGTGATAAACTTACACAAGCATATTATACCTTGTTCGAGACTTTTAAACACAAATTCTTAATATAATTAGTATAATAAATCATACAAAACCATGTAGAATTGCCGAAATAAACTTCATGACAGATGGATCAGTAAATTAATGGGCCATCGGGTGTCTTAAAATATAGTATTTGTAATTTTATTTGAAAATATAATTCTAAATTTCGGGTCAATCGGGTCAATTCGGGTCTAAACTCAAAACCCGGACCCGACCCTAAATTAATTTCGGGTTCTTCAGGTTCGGGTCAATTTCGGGTTGGGTCGAAAAACCTTAGACCCTAACTTGCTTAAAATTTCGAGTTCGGATCGGGTCGGGTCTTGTTTTGCCAGCCCTACTAAGCGCCCAGGCGTTTCCAGGCATTTTTATATAATTTTTTATTTTAACAGATATATGTAAAATTTCTGAAAAAATACAATCCTTACACATAGGAGCAAAGCAGGCATTTCTACAAAACCTAAGCTAGAACAGCATAGGATGAGCATAGGGTAAAAAATACAATCCTTACAATATGTGCTAGCAACGTCTGAAGAAAGCAACAAAATCATTAGATATGGATTGAATTGTGGAAGTTTTACCTAAACAAAACCTAAGCTAGAACTGATTGGCCCTAATTTGAACTCATTTGATCCAAATTTGACCTATTTTACCCTAATTTTTGCCTAAACCAGATCTAATTTTGTACACCATGACCTAATGAATCCCTATTTCCATAAATTTTTCATATATTCACCTAAATGAGACAAAATTTGGCCAAATAAGACCTAGTTATCCAATTTAGAACAATTTCCCCCAAACCATACTTGTTTCCCCTAAATTAGAGCTAATGTGCCCAATTTTGACATGATTTGGCCTAAACAAAACCTAATTTTGTATATTATGATCCAATCAGACCTAATTTCCCCAAATTTTCCCTATATTGACCTAAACAATATCTAATTTGGCCAAATTAGACCTAATCTCACCATATCAGACCATTTCCCCAAAATCAAACTTGCTTTCCCCAAATCAGACCTAATCTGCTCGAATTTGACATAATTTTACCTAAAATCAAACCTAATTTGCATAACATGACCAAATCAAACCTAACCTACCTTAAATTTCCCTATGTTGATCTAAATGAGGCCTTACATGACCAAATCAGACCTAATTCCCCCAAATTAGACCTGATTCACCCAAATTAGGCTTGTTTTCCCCCAAATCAGACCTAATTTACCCTAAATTGACCCCGTTTGGGATAAACCAGACCAATTTAACCATAAAATGAGTTAATTTGATTAAATTCAGATCTACTTTATGCTAAATTAGCCTTGATTTGGCTTAATTTGGGCCTCAAAAGGCCTTAGGCAACAACTTAGGTCAATTAGGGGTTGGGCGCCCAGTTTGAGGCGGGCTGACTTAAGCCTAGGCGCCGCCCAGGCGAGCGCCTGTACAACACAGAGTATATTGTAGATTGGTAATTAAAACTAATTAATAATTGAAGGTAATATGATTCATACCTACTCACTTCATCTTTGCAGGATGATTTTGTTTTTACTTGTTCTAGGAGCGCGGACTATGCATTTTGTTTGATGTTTGAGTGTTTTTTAGCTTGTAACCATTTACTATTATAATTAGGATCTTTGTAATCTATGAAAGTCATTCTGATGCAATGAAATATCACTCAACATGCTTGATTTTTCACCATTTTTAAGACAATGTAGACCACTTATTCAAAAATGTCCGCTTTAGTCCGCTTTAAAACCCACTTACCACTTCCTGCTTCAAGGGGGTCAATCCACACGCTTCCCACTTCGAGCTTTCCAAAACCTAGGTTAAGATCCAAATACCTCTGAATACATTGTTTCAAGCATGGAACTAAACTTCGGCAAAGTTGGGCAAAATTTCACCAAAACTTCAAAATTCGACCATGGGCAATGTCAAATCACCAATATTTTAGCCTCGACCAAACTTCAGGGTGAAGTTTCACTATTGTCAACATAGTTTACTTTTCTGTGTATTTGTGTCCAACGTCTCCGAAGTTGTCGATATTTCCTCAAAGTGGGTGAAGTTGGCGAAGTTGGGGCAAAGTTGAGACAGCCCAGAATATTAATCCTAACTAGTGCCCTAAAGGCTAATCCTAACTAGTGCCCTAAAGGCCATATAATGCATAAGTGTCGCCTCCAACCCCTCTTTACAACTTCTAATATCAACTCCTATGTTTGTTGGTTGCTAACTTGATAATCTTTCCTAGAGAGGGTGTTGTAACTACTAGTTGACTGTATATCGTATAGACAATATATAGTGAACTACATTTGTATATGTGTATTGCACATGTAACCCTTGGTAGCAACACGTATTATCAACCTACCTAGGGCTAGAGAGTTGAGCATAAATATAAGTTAGAAGTACAACATAATTAGATGTTTTCAATCAAAGTTTCCTTAAATACACATCCTTTTCTTCAAAAAAATCAGCAGTTTATCAAAGTTTGAACTTCTTCGAACACATACTTCCACTTCCACACCTGGTGAAGTAGACACAAAGTCAAAAGTCCTGCATCACGGTTTAAGGTCATCATTAAGATATCCCATTCTAATAATTCATTAATTTTTCAACCACGAGCTAACCCAAAATGAATTAGTTACAGAGTTGTCAAGGGATCAGTCTCTATGGACAGACCTAGATCTATAGTATTGTTCTTTTGCTTCTTCAATATTTGTGCCTACTAGGATAGTACCTACATTTTAGTCTCAACTACTTAATATAGAGGCCTAAAGTACCACATCAAGGGATATGGTTCATTTGAGTCCCAGTGCTTGTGTCATAAGCCTTGATGTCTTAGAACTTCCAACAAATCATGAGTACAAAGAGAAAAATACTCTGAAAGTAAGAAAAACCTTGTTGCATCCTAGGTGTCTAGCAAAGTAGGTGCCAAGATGCATGGACAACCAAAACAAAACTTAATATAACAATGTGTGTACCCCTAGATATAAACCAATTTTGCAAGATTGCCAAGCTCCGACTTGTTCGTACAATTTCTACAAGTTCATGATAGATTTCATAGAAGTTTGATAGAATTTTGCTTAGGTTACTAACTTATATGAAACTAAAAAAATAATGGAAATGATTCATTAGATTCTATTAGTTCTTGAAGACTTAAATTCATATACTAAATCAATAATTTTAAACCAATGTGGACATATTCTATAAGTCATGTGTATGTTGCAAGTGGATAGGTGATATCAAGGCGCCCTAGGCACTAGGCACGGTGTCTTAAACTAGGCAACCAGCCTCTTAAGTGCCTTAAGTGGGCGCCTAAGCCTTTTAGGCCCAAATTATGCCATTTGAAGGCTAAATCAGCATGTTAGGTCTAGATTTGGTCAAATTAGATAGCCGTGAGTCTTTATGGTTGAAATAGGTCTGATTTAGGCCAAATCAAGTCACATTTTGGCAAATTCGGTGAGATTTTGTGGGAAAAAACAGGCCTGGTTTTCGGGGCATATATGTCTAAGACGAGTGTGCGCCTAAGGCCTTATAGGCCCAAGTTAAGCCACTTAAAGGCTAAATTAGCATGAATTATGTCTGGATTTGGTCAAATTAGATCACCGCGAGTCATGTTATGGTTGAAATAGGTCTGATTTGATCAATTCACGTCAAATTTTGGTAAATTAAGTCTGCTTTTAAGAAAAACAAGTTCAACCAAGGGGAAATGGGTCGGATTTTGGGAAATTAGCTCTGATTTGGCCAAATTGGGTCTCGTTTAAGTCAATAACTCAATATTGGGTAAATTAGTAGAAGCAAGGTCTAATTAGGTCATGGTATACTAAATTAGATATGATTTAAGCCAACCCATGTCAAATTTGGGCAAATTGGGTCTATTCGGGAAAAACAAGTCTGGTTTGGGGAATATATAGTTGGGAATTTAGGTCTGAGTTGGCCAAATTGGGTCTAATTTAGGTCAATGTAGGGTAACTTAATGGCAGTCGGGTATGTTTAGGTCATGTATGCAAAATTGGGTCTATCTAGGCCAAATCAGGTCAAGTTTGAGCAAATTAGGTCTGATCGGGGGAACATGTTTGATTTGGGGTAAATATGTCTGCATTGCAAAAATTGGTTTCATTTGGTTTAGCTCTCATTTAGGTAAATATAGGTAAAATAGGAAAAGTTAAGGTCTGAGAAGTTTATGCTATGCAAAATTAGGTTAGATTTAGGTAGTGTATTAAATATTGTTCTGAATGGCTGCTTAAGCGGCCAAGCCCTTCAGCCGCTTAGATCAGCCCCTAAGCACCAATTAAGCGGATTGAAGAAAATCGGCCACTTTTTGCCCATTTTTTTAAACAATGTCATAACCCTGTAACATTAATTACATTATATGGTCAAGTATTATTAACTATAATATATTAAACTTATTTACGTTAAAAATTCTATGACAAGCCCTAGTTCAGATTTAGAACGCATACTTAGCATGTATGCCATAATAGGGTGTTGATGTAATGTATTAAATTATATGTAACTATTATTTAATTTAGAATGCATACATTGAATAAATGTATTGTTGTAATCTACGACTATTACGATATTCAAATGTAACGATATGTTTGTAAAGTATCCATGATAAGTTCATCATTTACTGTTTAGCTATGTTAACATGTGATATCTATGACAACTATATTGTTTACTAAATTATATAGCTATAATGATTGTTTGATAGTTGTGTTATAAACTATTTGGTTGTTTTATATTGTTGTGTGTAGAGTGTTTAGATATGTATAGAAGCTCCAAAAATATAGTATTTATTTACATATGTATTTAATTTTGCATAAAAGTTTATAGGAAACAGATCCCGCTTTTTCAAAAAAGCCCGTTTAAGCGCCTGCTTAGCGCTTAAAAAGTTACAAGGTGTTGTTACCGCTTTATGCTTTTTAAAACATTGGATTTAGGTCAACTTTGGTCAGATTAGGTCCGATTTAGATCACAATAGGTCATGTTAGGGCCAATCAAGTCTAGTTTAGGCCATGTTAGGTGTGATGTAGGTTAAGTTATAATGATTACAACTTAGTAATAGCCATTCGAAATGTGCATAGTAATGTATCTATTTGAATATAGCTACATATATATGTGTGTGTGTGTGTGTTACTTCTACTATATATATATAAAAATAAAAAATAAAAAGCAAAAACGCTTAGAAGCGCCTAGGCCCCCCTTGGGAAAAGGAACCGCCTAGGGGTCTGAACAACTATCAATTGCTCTTATGGGAGTACAAATTGGAACGGTTCTAGCTTCATAGATTTTGTCAAATCTTCACACAATAAATGTTATTTCTATGCTTCATGTAGCCAATTCATGCAAGTTGTGCCCTCGGTGTGTAGCTTATCTTTTAAATTACATATACAAATGGATTAATTTCTTCATATTGGCATCAATACTGCCTTGAAATGATTTACAATAATTACCACTTCTGAGTTCTTCAAATCAAATAATTCATTTCTTGATTGAGAAGTCAATGGTATTCCTTGACAGTTGCAGATGGCAAGTTCGGTGTGGTTGGAGCAAGTGAAGCAACAAGGTAGAGAATCATTCATGTATAGGACATGTTTATCTTGCAGTGAAAATACATGATGGTTAATAATTGACAGGGTTGGCTGAAATCCTGCTACAAGATATACCAGGAATCACAGACGTAAAGTTTAGAAATTCTCTGTCAACGATCCATATCAACAATTATAGAAGTTAAAATTAGGAATTAACCGAGCAGACAAATGTCAAGTTGCAGAGGGAGCCACATACAGTCGTGTAGCAAACATGGTAAGTAGACAGCTCCCAAGAGATATGGAAGAAACATACAGAAATGAGGAATACAAATGCACTCACGCTAGGGTGTGCAACTAGTATGGAGAAAGCTCATTTTCTGTAGGAAGGATAAATTTTGGGCCCACTATAATAGAACGAGCTTGAGCGTATTTCATTTCAGATAGACTAAATATTCACTTATGAAGCACAGACAAGAAAACAAGATAGGCTAGTGCACAGGGTATTCAAACACCATGTAGCCTATATATTTAAGGATCGCAGTAGTAGAGTGTAGATCACGTTAAGCACGCACAGTGATTGAAATCAATGGGAATATCTCAAGCACAATAATTAAGTCATGAGACAAGGAAATGCAAGTGATCCAAAAACCTCAAATATAATCAAGGAATGCCGCTCAAAAAGCTTGAAACTTACCCGATTGCTGCTTAGAGGAAAAAGCTTGTGGCAAGTCCTTAACCAGAAATTTTGACTTTGGATGTAGCACTGGCAGCAGAAGCATCTGGGAGGAGTTATCATTTTGCTTCATTAATAACATATCTATGAACCACTAAAAGCAGAGAGCAAAAAGGGTGATCTTAAGCAGACGGGATAGACAGAAATCTTAATAGGCAGTCTTGATTTTACATTTGTTTAAAGATCAAATACAAATTCCAGTTCTAGCGATAAGCTATAAAGAAATTTGGCATCAGATTGTCATTACCCTGGCCGGATGGAGGCAATTGATGAACTGTTTCTGCTATTGCTGATTTCTCCTTCTCCACCTGAGCATCTCCAGTGATCAAACTGATTTGAGGGGCCAAGAACACCCTACTCTTACCACTGCTGTTGTCCTCTCTAACAACATGATTGTGAATGTAAGGGGAGACACGGTTAGAAAACGCACTGACAACGGGGGAGCTCTTAGGAGTTGGGATGGGATCATGAAACTTCATGAGTTTTTCCCGCTCTCTCTTCTGTGCAGCCAAAGCAGTAGACACTGCATTTCCTGGTTTCGTGCTAGCAGACGTCACCCCAACAGGCTTTGGAGCGGTAGACACCCCGCTTCCGGGCTTCTTTGCCGTAGGCGCCTTCTTTGCATTCGATGAAGGGTCCTGTCCTGCGGAAAAAGGAACGAGTGCGAGTTGCGGAGTTCCATTTTTCAACTCGCTGTCCTTTTTATAGACGGCAATGGCCATTTCGAGCATCTCCCTGGCCTTCCTCTTAGCTAGAAGAGATTCCTTCACTTTCCTCTCGGCCTCCGACCTCAGGAATGCCGCTGCCTTGCTCATAGATGCAAATGCTATTCGAGACGCGGCAAGCAGAACCTTGGCAGAGTCTCTGTCCATCGACCCCCCACGCTGCCCCTCGCTGCAGTCTGATAGTTTTGCCCGCTTGACTCCAGCTGGAAAATAGGAGAACCCATTTGGGTTGGCGCAAGTGGGACAGAGATAGCGAGAAGCCTGCGCGGATTCTGTGAGGCAAGCTGTGTGGCATATGGAGGGGCAGCCGGAGCAATGGACGACGGAGCCTGTGGCGTGATGTGGTCCCTCGAACGGGTCAAAGCAGATGGGACAATAGGATCCTGGATTATACTTGAGAACACACGAGGTGCAGAGTCGAATGATTGCTCCCCGATGACGAACGTGGTGGAGCGGCCAAGCAACCGGCTCGCCGCAGCCGTCGCCGCTGCAGCCGCCGGCAGGAGTCTGGTTGTGGTGGGGAGGATCACGCTTTGCCGCTGCAGCCGTAGTCGTGCCGCTTGTTGACGTCATCGAGATTCCAGCATCGGTTAAGAATAACAGATGAAACCCTAGTCAGAAACGAAATGCAGATTAGGGTTTCGACGAGGAGGGAGAACGGGGTTGACGGATATTCCGGGATTCTGGAAGGGTGACCTTGGCATTTCGCATAGGCGCCCCGCTACAGAAAGTCAAAAACCCCGACGGCCTACGGTAGATTTACAATTTACTCCGCGTCTAGCCCTCACGTCAATCATCAAAATAGTTTTTTTTTTTTGGATTGGGGGAATTTCACCCTTATTGTGGTACCCAAGAAGATTTGGTGAGATTCGAACTCGCAACCTGCGCTTCACAAGCAGGTTTGACCAGCTAAGCTAGCTGGCAAGTGATCAATCACCAAATTAGTAATTCACTAGTGGTACAATGAAAAGAGTCACTAAATAAGAATTACATTTAATACATAGGCAACATCCTTAACTAGATATAAAATCATGCATTGTACCCCTACGTTATTATCATATATCGACTAATTTATAATTTACATATTATAGAAAATAACTACATACAAGCCGACTCACATCCTTTTCTATTAAGTATATATTAGAATATATGGATCAATTTATATTTTAATTAAATTAAACAAAACAATACAAAACCCCTCACACTCACGTCAAATGCCTAGCCGAAATTATGTCATGTACATAAAGTTTGATAATTTTAAAGTTTGATAGTTATTTGAAACTACAAAACATGTAGGGTGATGTTGGCTAACTTCTTGATATGGGTGTCCTTCGTCATGAATGTTCCTTCCAAAATGTTCAATATATTTGGCATGTGCTTCGACGAACTTTGCATCAAATCCCACAGAGATATTCATTGTGATTTTTCTCATATGCCTAGGACTATAAATGGGTAGGGTAGGGTAGGGTAGGGTAAGGAAAAAGCTTACCTAATCTATACTCGTGTCAAAGTTGCAGATAGTAAGTAGGGTAATTACTCTTTCTTTGGAAATTTGTACCCTACCCTTAAATGTGCTTCTATACGTGCAGGTTGTAGGGTAACATGTGAAATGGGTAAATAAACATTAATCTAGAAATACATTCTTTCAACAATAATTTTGTATTATATTTTGTACATCAAATGCAATATACTCATAAAACTGTATTTAAGTGGTAGTACTAATGATATACACTAAAAATACAAATATTTATCCTACATTTATATATAAATAAGGTCTAACGTTTTTGATATATTGTTTACTACTGGGAAAAAAATCTCTAATATATGACTATACAAGTGTGACATCTTACCGATAGTTAATAAAGTCTATGGAATCAAATAATAGTATAAATTAAGAAAATAATAGTGAGGCTTGTGTGGATTTTGTAGGCATTGATAATTGTATTATGCATGAAAATAATAACTTAACCTTATACTGACGGGTGAATGGGTAAAATGAATAGGATAAAACTTCTTCCTTTACGCTATCCTATTTAGGTGTCGGTAAAGCGGATAAAATATAAATGGGTGGTGAGTAAAAAAATGCTTACCCTCACCCTATCCTATAGGGTATGAATAGTGGATAAACGGATAATACTTACCCATGTACAGTCCTACAGGTGCCCTACTATATATATATATATATATATATATATATATATATATATATATATATATATATATATGTATGTATGTATATATATATATAGACAGGTGCCCTACTATATATATATATATATATATATATATATATATATATATATATATATATATATATATGTATGTATGTATGTATATATATATATATTAATGCATTGGTGGATGCATATACGTAAGGTTGAGTCGTTGGTATTAAGATGTGCCCATGTTTTCTCCTGTCAGATCACGAAAATTATATGGTAGAGGCACCTTATTAAGAATGAATAGCCCATGTGTCTTGGTTGGAGGTGCTAAAATATGACCATGACTTAATTGTTGGATGAGTCGAACATCGAAGTCAAAGTTGAAACCCACCTATCTTATGGCTTTAGTCTTGTCTTTATCAGCATTAGGTTGATTGACTTTTGTATGTGGTTTTGTCGAGGATGAGACTGGTGGTGTAGGGGTGTTATTTAATGTCACATGAGCTCGTCCCAATCCTGGTTATACCTTGGATGTGCATCATAGTTGTTGGATGTGGTTGATTAGTGGATGGTTGTGATATCATGGCTCTCTACTTGTTTATGTGTTTCATCCTCTCTCTTGCCTCAAATTCTAGTTTTGAATGTGTTTTGATGCTCGATGGGATTGTCCTTTGCACACGAGTCTTGTGGTGACACTCAATTTACTTTTAGGTCTAAGTTTTAGAATCCTCAACATGCCACCATCTTGGTCCTTATTTTGAATCCAACCAATATTGTTATATTGCTCTCATATGTACATCAAGTTATAGTGCTTCCAATTTCAAATCCAATGGTATAAATTTCATCACAATCTGATACATAGATCAAAAGTTATGACGTGTTGAAGATAACTGTGACACACTGTTCGACCAAAACATTATTAACTAAGCGGAAGCGATCGTTAGCAGCGGAATTACTGAAAATCACTAAAAATTAAAACCATTTTACAACGAGATCCATTCTCAGGAAAACTCTTTAATTAAGAACCACAGTAATATATTTACATATTGGTCCACATTGTACATTCCATGTACCATCTCTTCTCGAGGAGTATATATACATCATTACTTTGCTAAACAGCACAAGTAACAAAAATCCTCGAGGGATTCAAACCAAAATCTCAGATCGATTATAAAAACACTATCTACTGACTCCTACGACCTGAGAGTATAGAGATGACACATAGGATTCTATTTATATATATATATATATATATATATATATATATATATATATATATATATATCAAGCCTGACAGCCAGTATCCCCACCTGGGATATCACTGTTGTTTGTGTTATTACTGTTGTTGCTCTTCCCCTGCTATAGAGTTTCTGTCCCTTTTTTTGCGTCTACCTAAAAACATTGATGGGTGGTGAGTAAAAAAATGCTTACCCTCACCCTATCCTATAGGGTATGAATAGTGGATAAACGGATAATACTTACCCATGTACAATCCTACATGTGCCCTACTATATATATATATATATATATATATATATATATATATATATATATATATATATATATATATATATATATTAATGCATTGGTGGATGCATATACGCAAGGTTGAGTCGTTGGTATTAAGATGTGCCCATGTTTTCTCCTGTCAGATCACGAAAATTATATGGTAGATGCACCTTATTAAGAATGAATAGCCCATGTGTCTTGGTTGGAGGTGCTAAAATATGACCATGACTTAATTGTTGGATGAGTCGAACATCGAAGTCAAAGTTGAAACCCACCTATCGTTTGGCTTTAGTCTTGTCTTTATCAGCATTAGGTTGATTGACTTTTGTATGTGGTTTTGTCGAGGATGAGACCGGTGGTGTAGGGGTGTTATTTAATGTCACATGAGCTCGTCCCAATCCTGGTTATACCTTGGATGTGCATCATAGTTGTTGGATGTGGTTGATTAGTGGATGGTTGTGATATCATGGCTCTCTGTTTGTTTATGTGTTTCATCCTCTCTCTTGCCTCAAATCCTAGTTTTGAATGTGTTTTGATGCTCGATGGGATTGTCCTTTGCACACGAGTCTTGTGGTGACACTCAATTTACTTTTAGGTCTAAGTTTTAGAATCCTCAACATGCCACCATCTTGGTCCTTATTTTGAATCCAACCAATATTGTTATATTGCTCTCATATGTACATCAAGTTATAGTGCTTCCAATTTCAAATCCAATGGTATAAATTTCATCGCAATCTGATACATAGATCAAAAGTTATGACGTGTTGAAGATAACTGTGACACACTGTTCGACCAAAACGTTATTAACTAAGCGGAAGCGATCGTTAGCAGCGGAATTACTGAAAATCACTAAAAATTAAAACCATTTTACAACGAGATCCATTCTCAGGAAAACTCTTTAAACAAGAACCACAGTAATATATTTACATATTGGTCCACATTGTACATTCCATGTACCATCTCTTCTCGAGGAGTATATATACATCATTACTTTGCTAAACAGCACAAGCAACAAAAATCCTCGAGGGATTCAAACCAAAATCTCAGATCGATTATAAAAACACTATCTACTGACTCCTACGACCTGAGAGTATAGATACGACACATAGGACTCTATTTATATATATATATATCAAGCCTGACAGCCAGTATCCCCACCTGGGATATCACTGTTCTCTGTGTTATTGTTGTTGCTGCTCTTCCCCTGCTATAGAGTTTTTGTCCCTTTTTCTGCGTCTACCTAAAAACGTTGGATCCCACGGGGGTGAGACAATTTGTAAAATTGCCCCAGCGAGAGATAAAACTCTCCGCCGAAAACATTATTATTGCAGTTTAACAGAAATAAACTGAGCAGTGGGATAATATATTTCAGTAGTAGATAAATCAATATCTATGCAGTTTAGAGCAACATTCCTATTCAAGTATTTCAGCTATAACTTAATAAGGCAGCATGTCTCTCATTCAATACAGAATTAAAGAACATAAGTAACATTTATGTATCAAGGACATGCTAAGCAAGTTAACATCAACCAGTGGTTCTTTGTATTTCAATCTTATGGAAATACGCTACACGGCTGATTACATTTTACAAGCATACTTAAGCTCCGAGGAGATGAGGTATAGCGCTCATACTCCAACCGACCATTGCGAAGTCAAAATCGGTACCATACAAAGTCAATGGAAGAGCCGACTTCCATGACTTCCCACATCTCGGTCAGTGCGAGATCACATGCAGGACATCTTGTGTCTCTGCTACATAGCTTGCCAGGGTATAGTGGCATCTTCACTATAGAGCTACATCGGCGACTGCACTCTCTTCACAATTGAGAGATTTCGTGTTTACCTCCATCGATCCGGCATTAACATCATCGGGAGATTTGTGATACATCCATCCCGACACATATAATGAAGGATTGAGAGGTTTAATGTTTACCTTTCATCAATTCTCTCATTTGAACGTACGGATATTTTCGCCCATTGACCCCCACATATTCAAAAATATGCGAACTCCAGGAGATCTCGTAAGAAAACTTGTTTCACCATCACCAGCTACTGACGATGATGGAACTACGGTCAGAGCACTACATGAATAGCTTTCACTTGATTAATTAAGTACATTATCATATTATTTTAGCATCAGCCATGTTTTCAAACATAACTTATTAGTACAAATGCTACAAAGAAACATGTATTGTTTTCATCAATTACTTCTCAGTCTTTATAAGACATTGGGATCTCAGTCCCTCATTTCAACATTGGGAATACTCATTACTTCACAAACTCAAATGCCATAAACATAAGGTCCTGGGTATTCAAACCCTTAACTCATCACTGAGCATTGTTACCACTTTTCCAAGTAACTATCACCTTCAGTTCATCTGACCAAGGTAAACATATATCATTACATAACATCACCCTGGATTTAAGTTCCACATCACATCATTACATCAGGGTTTCACATTACATCTCCTTAAATTAGGTTTTATATTCAATAACCCACAATTAGGGTTTACTATTCATCCCAATTAGGGTTTCATATTTAATTACCCATAATTAGGATTTACTATTCATCTAAATTAGGGTTTTACATTTCGTAACCCTAACTTAGATTTACTCAAGTCATCATCCTCAATTAGGGTTTCACTAGTACCCTAGATTAGGGTTTTACTCAAAATTGCCCTGAAAAGGGGTTAGGGTTTATTTAACTTTCTCGATTAGGGTTTTCATGATCTCTTCACTAAGGATCATACCCTAATCACTACATGATTAATACTCATGTAATAGTCCCTCTCTATCATCCTCTCAACTTGATTAGGTTACATCAACCCTTCAATCAAGTACATACAACTATGATTGACATAATGTACTAAGACATTACTTTCATAACCTTTTAGGGTTAATTAATCTAAAGGTACTAATCATCTAGGTACTTTAGGGTTTCAACCTTTATACCTAGTTGTGGCATACAACTCATAAAAACATAATTAACTAATACAGAAGCGTTCACTAAGCAATGGATTACCGAAAATCACTAAAAATTAAAACATTTTTATCAAGAGATCCATCAAAGGAAAACTTTCTCACATAGAACCAAAGTAACACATTTTCATTCTGGATTAAAGGTACATGTACTGTATCATCTCTTTCCGTGAATTATAAGCATCAGCTGCCCTGTTAAAATAAGCACATGAAGTATGAAAATCTCGAGGCACTGAGCCAAAATCTCGAAAGCACTAACTACTATTCCGAGGACCTGAGAGTACAGAGACGACACATAGGACTCTATATACATCTATACAAGGCATAACAGCCAGTGTCTCCACCTGAGACTTCACTGTTGTCCCTACTATTGTTGTTGTTGTCCTTCTCCTACTGAAGGATTCCTGCCTCCTCATCCACGTCCACCTAAAAATGTGGTTCCCACGGGGGTGAGACAATTGTAAATTGCCCCAGCGAGAGATATAACTCTCTGCCAAAAACATTATTATTGCAGCTAAGGAAGATAAATATGAAAAGAGGAATCATATTTGTTTGACAACAGTTAATTCAATGTCTAACAGATTAGAACATTATCTTTATCAAAAGCATTGCAGCTATAACTTGATAAAGCAATATGTCACTTATCCATTAAGGAATATGAAGAACATGTATAACATTTATTCACTATAGAATCATTACCACAACATTAACTCTCTTCAGGCTTATATCATATATCTAATGCCTGGCATTGTCATAGTGGAGTCATGGCTTGTAGCCACACTCTTTTCACAAAGTATTGGGATCTTAATCCCTCAACTCATCAAGTACAATTCCACTTCTTAACAAGTTCATCATCATGATTATAGAATATGGGTATTTGAACCCTTATATCATCATAGAACACTTGTTACCACTTATTAGGTAACTTCATACCTTCAGGTCATCTGAACAAGGACATTATAATTCTTGCTACACAAGGTATTGCACATAGTTCACAAAGCTCATATCACCTCTTATTACCCATTAATAGGCAACAAGGCATATCACAGCTTATGAAGCTCATAAACAATCTAAGATAATTAGCACATCATGTGGCTTACATGACTCATTAATTGTAGGTTACCTCTCACTAAGCAACAAGGCATATGAAAGCTTATAAGGCCTATAGAACATTTTCAATATATAGAACATCATAGCCCATACCTGGCTATGCTCATCTTCTCAACATATCTGCATGATTAGGAATCATGATACAATTACATATCAGTACCATGCAATACAAGGGTTATCTTATTACATTCATAACCCATTAGTCTGTATTTGAGCTTCACATAGGATTACTCTGTGTTAGAACTTCACATAGCATCACCCTATATTAGGGTTTCACATAGCATTACCCTGTATTAGGGTTCACATAGCATTAACTTGTATTAGGGTTTCACATAGCATTAACTTGTATTAGGGTTTCACATAGCATTAACTTGTATTAGGGTTTCACATAGCATTACCCTGTATTAGGGTTCACATAGCATTAACTTGTATTAGGGTTTCACATAGCATTACCTTGTATTAGGGTTCACATAACATTAACTTGTATTAGGGTTTCACATAGCATTACCCTGTATTAGGGTTCACATAGCATTAACTTGTATTAGGGTTTCACATAGCATTACCATGTATTAGGGTTCACATAGCAAGGAATCAATATGGATAACATAAGTATTCAATCATACTTATTTATTCTCATCATTCATCATTAAATGAATTATCAACACACAGCATGAGTTTCTCTCTCCTCTTTGCCAGAATATGATTACATCATAGTTTATAGGTTTGGATTAACCTTTTCATAAGGCATGTTAGCCTACATTCAATAGGGTGCATTACATCTCAATGTAACCATTGACATGACTCATCTCATGTGTCATTCATCCAATTATATTGGACTTAGAACACATCAAGGTATACCAGTATTGGGGTGTTGGATGTGATATCTATCATATATTGATGTATCACTTCCCTCAACACCTCTATCTTACTTGAGTTCATCCACTTAGCTTGTATTAGGGTATTCCCCATCCTAATACTTTATTCACCAGTTCATCACATTTATCATGTAATGTATTGGTCATTAGTCATTCACTTAGATTATACAACCATTGCCAATACTATGGACTCATCCTTGAGTTTAGGAACTATTAATATAAGGATATCCATCATCAACCTCTCTAGGTGTTACATTTGTCAAAACACTAATCACTATTCCATTATTAGGAATAATATTCTCCATATTTATAAATTGAGGATTCACATAGCATATTCCATATACTTATGGATTTCACATAGTATTGCTCTTCAACAGAGTTTTACATAATCATCCTTCTATATCAAGGTTTCACCTAGTATTATGTGAAATTAGGATTTCACAACACATCACCCAGTGATAGGTCTTCACATAGAATTAGTAGCACTTCCCTATATTAGGGTTTCATGCACCTTACCCCATTTTATGGATTAAGGTTTACCATTCACATCCAAGTAATGTTTCTCTTACCTCATACCCAAATTAGGGTTAGGATGTACAATTCCTATCAAATTAGGGTTTTCCTTCATTGTTACACTAAGTTAGGGTTAAATCATCACCCTGGATTATGTTTTCACTGAGTTTAGCCCTAAATTAGGATTTCACATAGCCTTGCCCTAAATTAGGGTCAAGGTACATCAATATTTTCAATGAGGATTTCATGATCTCATATTATGGATCAAACCCTTATTACACATTTATTCATAATGAGAGAATTAGGGCTTATTAAGTAAGCAATCATCTCTCCCGTTCACTCTCCCCCTCATCCTCTCTAGGATGTTAATTACTCCAAGATTGATCTATGGTTAACTCTTCACTTAAGTACACATAGTTAGGGTTAACATTCATAATCATCATTGGTCTATATCATTAAGAACCAAATGGCTAATTGACCTTTGATCATATAAGGTGTCCAAATGGTTTAACCAATTTGGACCTCAAAAGGTCTTGGTCACTTGGACCTCAAACAGTCTTGGTCACTAAGTTCAAACGGTTTGAAACCGTTTAGCAAAGTTGGTTCTTTAAACCGTTTAGACAACACATCTTGAAACTGCATGAACTTGAGTCTCCAAACGGTCTTGAGACTGTTTGGTCCAAACCTTCTCAAAACCGCATGGACCAAAAAGGTACTTCAACACTTAATCGATTCAAGGTTTCAATCCATGAACTAATTATCAATTGAACCACAAAAGTATTCATCAATTGAACCACTGAATCAGCATTCAATTAGACCTTCAATTTAGGGTTTTGAACCCAATTGAACTAGGTTTGATAATCAAGAAACTATCACTTAGGGTTTTGAAATCGAGGATCCATCAATGGTTGACATTGTGGAACCATATCAATTGGAATCAATGAACCATCATCATCACATGATATGACCTGACCTCAAACAGTCTTGAATGACCTCCAAACGATCTTGAGGTCATTTGGATGATCTCCAAATGGTCTTGAGACTATTTTCACATTCCAACATCAAAATCCATATCATCCAATTAGGGTTTGGATCGTTGGATTGATCATCAAATTAGCATTTGATTGCAATTCAATTTGGTATCTTTGGATCATCAAATACCCAATCATGATCAACCCTAGACCTCCAAACGGTCTTGGGTGACCCTCAAACAGTCTTGAGACCGTTTGGGTGATTCCCAAATGGTTTTGAAACCGTTTAGGTCAATCAACCCAAAACATCAACTTAATCAATTGGAAATTCAACACTTAGTCGATTAGGGTTTGCAATTAAGGAATCATTCACAATTGAAACCTTCAAGATCAAACCAATTGAAACCATTGGATCAAGATCCAAGTACCACAACATATATATTCAAATAGTCAACCATCTCAAACGGTCAACCATTCCAAACGGTTTGGAACCCAAACCACCAAACAGTTTGGTGAAATCGTTTGGACTCAAACATTGAAACTGTTTGCCCTAGATATTTGGGGAGGTGTGTACTTATGATGATGTCATCATCATCAAGCTCTCAAATCATGAAATCTTCTGTGATTTCCATGGAGATTGCATCAATCAACCAAACTAAATTTCGGAAATGTAGAAATGATCACCAATTGATAAGGAATTGATTGCAATAATAAAATTAAGGGTTCAAGTTATAAAACCCGCCTCCAATTGAGCTCCAAAGCTCCTAGCTCATGGAAAAAATGGTGGATGCAACTCCTTTCACCATTCCAAGGCTCTTCCTCAAGGTTTGAGTGAAAAGGAATGGTTAGAATTGAAGAGGGGATCGAATTAGGAAGAATTCATATATTAATTTGTGATTTTCACCATGGATTCAAGGTGAAAAGGGATCACGAAGCTTACCAACAGGTTGGGGGTTGTCCTCCTGATCCTCCCAAGCTCCCTTGGTCGTTTACCAAGCAAGGAGAATAAGTGGGGTCGGAAAATCCTTTCATTTGGCTTGTAAATGGCCTTTTATAAAAATTCAATGAGAGAGAAAATGTTTTATTAAAAATTCATTTAATCCCAAAAATCATGCCACCTCTTCCCCCTCAACTACTTGGATCCGAGGCTATCTTGTTTGACTCTTATTCCTCTCAATTATCCATGATTTAAAGGAAAGCAAATTAAGCACCTTAAATCATATTATACCATTATCCATATGTGAGTGGATATTTCTTTTTCTTATAAAATTGTGAGTGAGTTATCCACTCCCTTGGATATTTTCGTGGTCCTTACAAAGATCAAGGACGTACACACACATCTGAATCCAACCATTTTAATTTTGGTTGAAGGCCCTTTAATTAATATATTAATTTTTTCCCTAAATTGAATTAGGGTTTCAATTAGGATTAAATCTTGATTATTTTAATATCAAGATTCTCTCTCCTCCAACTTAATTAAAATGAGGCGCCCCTCTAATTTTATTTTCTCTACATGATGCCAAGAAACATTAGGGACCTTATTGAATGGTAATTTGCATATTGAACCCTAGGTTTTGGGTAAATTGCACATTACACCAAAACTAGGTTTTAATGCACAAACATTGCTTTATCAACTCTTTCTTGGCATTCAGGTTACCACAAGCCATACCTCTGCATCATCTTCATTCTCATGATGTTTCAACACACGAGGAACATATTGTCATGCACACTTTGCAATTTAACCCCTCAACTTGGGTAATTTGCACTTTAGTCCAAATCAAGTAAAACATTATTACAACATTATTCAAAAAAGGACTAAAATTGAAATATAAGTTCCTCTTGAATCCTAATTACTTTTCACAAGATAAGATCAAGCATATAATTATCTTTCTTAATCAAAACACCTAGGGTTAAAGCATAACCCAGGTCAGGGATGTTACAAGTTATAAACCCCTAACAAGGATTTCGTCCCCGAAATCTCAGGAAAAAGGAGGGACAAATTTATTCATTTATCATACCCTTAAGTCTCTACATAATATCTTAATATCATGGAGATACCATGGATCTATAATCCACACAAGGTTCTTTTCATTAGTTCAACCTTATCAATGTTTATGTTTATGCAGAGCATAAACCCCTAACAAATGATGTCCATATTATTTGAAAGGAAGAAGCATAAAAGAAAATTCTTCTATCATAACCCAAGAATATTTATCAAAAGGGAAACATATATATCTAACAGAGATAATTCACTTAGCAATCCTTTATTTGTTTGGGAAAGTTCACTTAGCAAACTCTATGTAATTGGGAATGTTCACTTAGCTATTCCTATTTAATTAGGAATGTTCACTTAGCTCTTCCTATTAGTTGGGAATGTTCACATAGATTTTCCTTTTTAATTAGGAATGTTCACTTAGCTCTTCCTATTAATTGGGAATGTTCACATAACTTTTCCTTTTTAATTAAGAATGTTCACTTATGTAACATCCCTGACCTAGGTTATGAATTAACCCTAAGTGTTTTGTTCAATAAAAGTGATTATATGCTTGCTTTTATCTTTGAAAAGTAATTAAGGCTCAAGAGGAACTTATATTGCATTTTTAGTCCTTTTTGAATATTGTTGAAATCAATATTTTGTCTGTTTTGGACTAAAGTGCAAATTACCCAAGTTGAGGGGTCTATTTGCAAATAGTGCATGATAATATGTTCCTCATATGTTTAAGCATCATGAGAGTGAAGATGATGCAGAGGTATGGCTTGGGATAGCCTGAATTCTAAGGAAGAGTTGATAAAGCAATGTTTGTGCATGAAAACCTAGTTTTGGTGTAATGTGCAATTTACCCAAAACTTAGGGTGCAATATGTAAATTACCACTTAAATAAGGTCCCTTATGTTTCTTGGAATCATGTGGAGCAAAGAAAATGAGAGGGGTGCCTCATTTGAATTAAGTTGGAGGAGAGAGAATCTTGATATTAAAATAATCAAGATTTAAGCATAATGGAAATATTAATGCAAAAATAAATAAAATAATTGAAGGGCCTTCAACAAAAACTAAAATGGTGGAATTAATATGTATGTGGACGTCCTTTAGCTTTGCAAGGACCGAAAATATCTTAAGGAGGTGAAATTCCACTCACCTTATTATAAGGAAAAGAATTTCCACTCAAAAACATATATTATATTATAATGGATTAAGGTGCTTAATTTCTTTTCCCTTAATCCATGGATAATGGAAGGGAGATCGGGGGGATTGAGTTGCCTTTTCATGCAAGAAAACCAAGGAGGAGGTGGTGGCAACATTTTTGGAATTAATTGGTTTTTATAAAACATTTTCTCTTTCATCAATTTTCTTATAAAAGAGCCTTTTCCAACCCACCTAAGGACCTTTTTCGACCCCACTTCTTCTCCTTGCTTGCAAAATCGACCAAGAAGGCTAGGAACAGCAGGAAGCACGTCCCCAACCTGTTGGTAAGCCTTTAACCTTCGTTCTTCTTGATTTCATGGTGAAAAATATAAAACAATGTGTAATTCCTTCATTTCTTCACTCCATCTTCAACCCTAGCCGATCCTTTCACTCCAAAAGCTTGAGAAACGACCTTGGGAGGTTGCTAGAGCTTCAACCACCATTGGAGCCATGAAGCTTGGAGCTTGGGATCAGATTTGAAGGCGGGTTATATAACTTAAACCCTTAATCTTGTCATTGAATTCGATTTCTTCATGCAATTGAGTTAATTGTTATTATTGCAATAGCCTTGCTTGATTAATGGAGTTGCCATGGAAAATGGCAGTAGTTCCGTGAGTCTAAAGGTTGAAGATGACAACCTGTTCAAAAGCACACACCTTAATCAAAAAGCAATAGCAAATGGTCTTGGATTTTTGGTCCAAACGGTTTGCAAACCGTTTGGTGAAGTTAGACTCCAAACTACATGGAATGGTTGACCGTTTGGTATAGTTGACCGTTTGGTGTCTTGAACTCCAAACCACATGGAATGGTTGACCGTTTGGCTTAGTTGACTGTTTGAGGTCTAAACTTAATCACAGGTTGGATGATGATCTAATGGACTCAATTGATTGATCCAATGTGTGCACGACCCTTTAAGTGGAAACCCTAATTAAGTTGATTGAAGAAATCCTTGATTGGTTCAAATGATTTCAAGACAATTTGGGTCAAATGGTCATGAAACCGTTTGGGACCAAACGGTTTCAAAACCGTTTGGTGGGTTACTGGTTGATCCTTGACCCATGGATGATGATCTAATGGTTTAGATTGATGTACCCTTCAATTGAATAATCAATAGTCAATTCAATGGTGCAATTGGAAATCGATTTGATGGAGAAATGACCTAGTGAGCCCTTGCGGTTTTGGGACTGATTTGGCCCAAACGGCCTTGAGACCGTTTGAGACCAAACGGTCTTGAAACCGTTTGGGGCCAAACGGTTTCAAAACCGTTTGGGGTCAAACGGTTTCAAAACCGTTTGGTGATGAAACTTCAAAATCGCATGGAGGTTGTTAATGGTTCAATCATTTGGATATTGAAGGTAATGATAGTCCTAATAATCCAATGATGGTTAGTAATGTTAATCAATGAAGATACAAAGGTTAAAACCCTAATAGTACCTAAGTGATTAATGTCAATTAAGGAAGGAACCCTAATTTCTTATAAGAGCAATGACTTGGTACACTATGTCATTCATAGTTGTATGAACTTGACTAAGGGTTGATATGACCTAATCAAGTTGAGAGGAATGATAGCATGGAGTTGATACATGAGCTGATTCATGTGGTGATTAAGGGTATGATCCTTAAGTAAAGAGATCATGAAACCCTAATCATGAACATAAACCCTAATTGACAAGGTTGTTAAACCTTAACCCTAATACATGGTAATTATAATTAAAACCCTAATTCAAGGTATGGATGTAACCCTAATTTAGGATGATGATGTGTATAGACCTAATTAAGAGTGATGTGATCTAAAACCCTAATTGGGATGAATAGTAAACCCTAATTATGGGTAATGGATCATGAAACCCTAATTGGGATGAATAGTAAACCCTAATTATGGGTAATGGAATATGAAACCCTAATTGGGATGAATAGTAAACCCTAATTATGGGTAATGGATCATGAAACCCTAATTGGGATGAATAGTAAACCCAAATTATGGGTAATGGAATATGAAACCCTAATTGGGATGAATAGTAAACCCTAATTATGGGTAATGGAATATGAAACCCTAATTGGGATGAATAGTAAACCCTAATTGTGGATTATTGAATGTAAATCCTTTTATAGGGTGAAATTTATGTGAAACCCTGTCTAAGGATGGTTTCATGAGAAACCCTGATGTTTGATGTGTTGTGAAGCTCAAATCCAGGGTAATACTATGTACTGCTTAATGAATCCCTAATTCTGGGCAATATGGTGATAAACCATATCTTTTATGTGATAATAGGATGAATATCCTTAAGTGACATGAAATGGGAAACCCTAACCCTGGTGAGGGAATAGTGGTGTTACCCATGAATAGTGAATTTATATTTGTTGAACATGGTTCTAATATGCAACTGATATCACTGTTATCATCTGTGCTAACCATGCAGGTATGATTGAAATAATGATCATGGCCAGGTATGAGCTATGATGTTTAATTCACTATTGTGATTGTATCTTGAGTGTCATAATATACCTTGTTGCCTGGTAAGAGGGACAAGAGAGTTAATGGGCCTCAAGTACCATGTGTGATGCTTGTAATAGCAAGTATCATGTTTGCCTTGGTCAATTGACCTGAAGGTGATGGTTACCTGGAAAAGTGGTAACAATGCTTAATGATGAATCAAGGGTTTAATTACCCAGGGCCACATGATTATGGTGATGAAATTGTGAAGGGATGAGAATTCCTGGTTTTGAAATAAGGGGTTGAGTTCCTAATATCTTTAAGACTGTTAAGTAGTTGATGAAATTAGTACATGTTTCTTTATAGCATTGATATAATAAGTTATGTTTGAGAACTTGCATGATACTAAAAAGATATGAAAATGTACTTAATTAATCAAGTGGAATCTATTCATGTAGTGCTCTGACCATAGATCCATCATCGTCAGCAATTGGTGATGGTGAAACATGTTTTCTATGGAAATCCTGGAATTCGCATATTTTGAATATGTGGGGGTAAATGGGAGAAAATATCCTTACGTTCGGGTGAAATGATTGAGGGAAGGTAAACATTAAACCTCTCAATCCTTCATGTGTCGGGATAGATGTATCATAAATCTCCCGATGGTTGGGATGGATGTATCATTAATCTCCCAATGTTATTTCATGTCGGGTTGATGGAGATAAACATTAATGCTCTCGATTGCCGATGAGAGTGTAGTTGACGTTGTAACTCTATAGCGAAGTTCGAGTATACCCTGGAAAGCTATTTGAGTAGTCGACACAGTCCTGCTTGCAGTCCTGTGCTGACTAGGATGTGGGAGGTCATGGGAATCCGACTCTTCCATTGACCTATTTATGGTACCGATTTTGATTCTAGAAATAGCCAGTTGGAGTATGAGCGATATACCTCATCTCCTCAGAGCTTAAATCTGTTTGTAAAATATAATCAACCGTGTAACGTATTTTGCATAAGATTGAAATATGAAAATCAATGGTTGATGTTACACTGCTTAGCATGTCCCTGGTTCATAAATGTTACTTATGTTCTTTTAATTTATATTGAATATGAGACATGTTGATGTATCAGTTTATAAATGAATTAATTGCATAAGAATGTTTCTCTAATCTGTATAGATGTTTATTCATCTACTACTGGCTTATATTATCCCACTACTCAGTTTATTTCTATTAAAACTACAATGACAATGTTTTGGCGGAGAGTTATATCTCTCGTTGGGACAATTTTTATAATTGTCTCACCCCCGTGGGATTCAACGTTTTTAGGTAGACGTAGACATCAAGGCAGAAACTCTGGACAAGGAGGAGAGTAGTAGTAGTCACAAGGACAACAATGATCCATCAGGTGGAGAACTTGGCTGTCTGGTTCTGTATAGTTTAGTCCTATGAGTCGTCTTTGTACTCTCGGGTCCTAGGAGTTAGTGTTTTGACAATATGATCTGAGATTTTGGCTTGATGCCTCGAGAATTTTATATTGCTGATGTATTAACAGAGCAGTTAATGTTGTAACTCTTGAGAGGAATAGTACGAGAGATGTACTAGTGAGCCAGCATGTACTTGAAATACTTTGGTTCTGAATGAAAGAGTTTTCCTGTGAATGGATCTCTTGATAAATGGTTTTAATTTTTAGTCATTTTCAGTAATCCGCTATTAGTAATCGCTTCTGCATTAGTTAATCTTGTTTTCGCGAGTCGGACGCAACAAATTAGTGGTATCAGAGCTCTAGGTTCGCTGAGTCTACAGAGACATAGGATTAAGGATGTTGAGACTATTCTAGTGTCTTCCAGTTATCTAATAGTGCCTTCTGCTCACAAAGGAGGAGAAGAAGAACTAAAGATATTTGGATCACACGATGAACACGTTGCCGAGAGCAGTGTTGCTGCACCGGGAGGAGGTGCAAGAGACCAGGACAGGGAGGAACCTATACCTGAACAACCCTAGTTCAACCCAGTTGATATGGGGAACCCAGCCTTCCAAGCGATGTTTGGGCAGTTTATGGCAGCTATGACCCACATGACGGATAGAATGCCAGTACCTGCACCTAGGGCACCAACCCATGATGAAAGACATGGTGCCGACAAGACTTTTGAAAGGCTGAAGAGGGTAGGAGCCTTAGAGTATGCTGGTACATCTGACCCAGCAGATGCAGATCTATGGTTGACTGAGTTGGAGAATGCCTTCAGGATCCTCATGATTCCTGATGATGAGAGGGTCAAACATGATGTGTATCTCCTTAAAGGGAGTGCTGGCCACTAGTGGACCATCGAGGAAGGCAAAAGACCTGGAGTTGTGATTGGATGGGATGAATTCAGGCGTGAATTCGTCGCTAGATACTTTCCCAAGACGTATCTAGATGAGAAGATCTCTCAGTTTGAGAGAATCAAACAAGGACCTATGAACATTAGCGAGTATGAGGCTAGGTTCATGGAGTTGTTTTGGTTCTGTCTGCACATGGCATCCAATGATGAGGAGAGAATTCGGCGGTTCGAGAAAGGGTTGAACACTGAATTGACCACTCCGGTGTCTGCTATGGAGAACCGAGAGAGGTTTTCAACTTTTGTGGAGTCTGTAAGATGCATAGAGAGGTCTATAATTGAGAAGCGACAGACCAAGGGTAAGAAGGAATACCCACAGTTTCAAGGACAAAGTACTGGAAGTTTCAAGAAACCAAGGTATTATGTGCCTACACCACTACTGAGGTTCAATACCCAGGCGCAGTGGACGTCAAGTAAGGGTAGAAATCGTAGTTTACCACCGAAGGGAGCTTACAACTCAGCTTCTATGTCAGTAACATGACCACCCAGACCACCGAGGGGGAATGTAACCTGTTATAGATGTGGAAAAGAAGGCCATGTGGTGAGAGAATGTCCAGAGAAGGTTAGGAGTGTGACCCAGCAACCGAGGCAGAGTCAGCAGGGCTCTCAGAGGCAATAGCCTGGAAGTGGTGCTAGAGGACGTGGACAAGCATCCCAAGCCAGTTCTTCGACATCCAATTGTTGGAATGTATGCCCTGAGAGCCAATCATGGGATGATTGATGGGATACATTAAGATTGATTTGATAAATATCAAAGGTAAGCTTCCAATTCTTTCTGGTTCAGTCATATGAGATAGTGATAGAACAAATTGAATGTCTAGAGAATGACAGTACTCAATGACGTATGCTTTCAGGTTAAGGACCTGAATGATGAGATCATGCGGATGCTAAGAGTTTGTACATTCTTGTTATGTCCCTAGTCGGATGTCATTGTGGAAGGTAGACAAACAGCAATGACACACAAGACTAGATTGTGGTGTTGGTTGATGACAAAATCTCATTGGTCATGATATAGAGATATCAAACCAAACACATAGGTACTTGTTAGAGAACAAGTGTACCAGACAGACCCACTGTGAGTTTGACACATGGAACCATGACATGGTAGTCACAGTCAGTACTCACAGTGATGGTGGTGAGTGTGATTCTTTGACCTGAAATCACTACACTCAACACATGTCGTTGGGCACACTTTGACATCATCAAACGCAGTCCTGAAACATGGGTTGTTATAAAGGTGATGATTGGGTGGCTTTGACACATGGGGCTTTTGAGGAGTGAGTGATAGATATGGGATTTGTCCCTCTTGAGGGAGTTTGATATCCAAGGCCACTTGATGAGTAGGATTGAAATAGGCATGCACACGCATGTGTGAATCAGTATGTGATATTGATGTCATACATATCTCTTCCAATCTGCTCTGAGATCAAGAAAGTGAATGAACGTTGACAGGATGACTGTTCCATGCCTCGAGTTCATTTGGGATATCAGTGACAAAGGAATTATACATTCGCTGTAACACCATTCATGGATTGTAGGATTGAAAGTTGTTCTCCAACTTTCTATTTCACTTGGGTAGCACTGATGTGTGACTAGGCACCGCTCTTTGCTTGTGAAGTCATAAGTGTTATGGACTTTCACTGCCAACGTGAAAAGGACCTGTAGGGTCACACACATAGGATTTAACCTGGAAGAGGAGTTTTGTCCACAAACAATGTTTAGATTGATTGCTAAGGGAGTTTAGTAGTTCAATTAAACACTCAATTAATTGATAACTCAATATCATAATGTTCAAGGTGTTGGACGCATAGATTGGAGTATCGAATTGATTGAAACTGTAATTGACTGATTCTGTACAACCTGCACTCCCAACCGATCGACTCATGTGATGAACCGATCGGCTGAGCTTGGTGAACCGGCCGGATCAGGTAGTGAGTCGATCGGCTGATGGACAAGGTGAAACAATCGCTTCAAGTGTTGAAACAGTCATTCAACTGGTCCAACCGGGCAAGTTGGGAAAGTAGGATTGGTGAGAATTTTCCTTTCGTTTCACTTGCTCAATTTGATTGGAACAAGGATTGGTATTTGATACCAATTAGAAACAAAAGAAGGAAAGTCAATCGGGAACTGATCAGGACCACGAACCGACCGGTTCAGAAATGAACCGATCGTTTCATGGGTCCTAACCGATCGGTTGAGGTGTCAACCGATCGGATCAGGTCCCCAACCGACCGTTTCAGTTGTGAAACGATCAGTTCAGGTTGCAAGTTGGTTGTTTTTTTGTGGAAAATCTTGAACCCTTCTACTCCTACTTTAGTCCCATATTTCCCGGGATAGAGAACCCTGTCCCATGACCCTCCTATATATATAGGGGTATTGGGGGCTTCTCAAAGTACAATCCAGTGCAACCAGTTGCTCTGTGAAGTTGTCGTTCTCTCTGGTTTTGGTAACCAAGAGAGAGCCCGAGCAAGTGCTACCTGATAAGGGAGGGACAACAAGGGAAAGACAACTGCAGAAAGTGACTGGTGGCAGGAGAGTGTTTTGGCGACTAGTACGCTGACAGGAGGGTGTGACTCCTTCTAATTCCTTGTGGGACAAGGAGATTGGAGTTCCAGGTGGTCTGTGTGGACTACTTCAGAGGCGGGAGATTTCTGCCGCTCGGAGGACAACTGTCAATCCCGACAGTCCCGGTGAAACCAGGAGTCGTCAGTCCCGGTGCGACCAGGAGCTGCACAGACACCGTCCAAGACCGGAGGTGAAGACCGCATAAGGCGCGAGGTAGTGTCTCCGAGCAAGCCTCGGGACAAGGTATGATTCCACAAACCATCCTTTCCTATTGTATAGACGTTGACGCATTTCCTTGTTTTAGATTTGGGGAGGAGAAAATTTTTGTTTCCGCTGCCTTCTCTACCTCCCCTAAAACCCAACAGTGGTATCAGAGCCACGTCAAGTGCTCTATACATTAGGGATTATCGATATGATCGATTTTGGTTTGTCGCCTTTATTTATTGCATACGATGTGAATAAAATTGGCTTTATGCATGTCCAATCCTAAATCCACAAATCCCAATTTACATATATGATATGTATTATTAATGCACTCGATACGCGTCGCCCTTAAACGAGTTTTGTGGTGGATGTATAGCGTGGTTATGGCCAATAAACCCTATCTGTGTATGGTTGTATGTGGTTGCTTGCATCTCGGTCTGCGCACCGATCTTCCTTCTCCTATTCCTGATGTAACTCGAAATAATTCGAGATTTCTTTCCTATCTTTTCTCCCCTCTAATGTAACTCGAGGTTTCTCTTTTTACAATGTAAAATAGGATAGATTTTTATTTCCTATTATGTCAAAGAACGGCGGACATCCTGATGACAGCTGAGACGATCGGTTCAAGGAGTGAACCGATCGGTTGACGTTCCAGACGATCGGTTCAAGGAGTGAGCCGATCGGTTGATGACCAGTTCAAGGAGCGAGACGAGCGGGTGGCGGCCATGAAGAGATGCACGACGACCAGGCGAACTAATCGGTTGGAGGAGCCAACCGATCGGCTGGTGGCACCCAGCCGACCGGCCTAATGGCGAGTCAATCAGTCATGTGATGAGTTGATCAAACCCAAAAAGGCAAAGCACAAAGTTCATCTTGTACATGTTGCATGTGATGTAGACCTAGATGACCGTGATTCCTCTTGGCTCGAGGAATCACATTAGGATGGCCATAATCATCGCTTTTATCATTTTGCATGTTTTCTGTGGGATATAGCATGTATATGATACATATTATGTATTGTGGTGATTGGATATGTATATGTATATAAAAACCAAATCCCTCATTAAATATTAAGTTTTAGATGCCTTTCAAATGCGACACATGTGAAAAGCTTGATCGACCAAGTGTGGGCACGCCCAAGCGTGGTGCACCATCTATCTCGTGGAAGCGTGAAGGATGGATATGTGGGTCTGCCCAAGTAGGGTGCATATTCATCGTGTTTGCTTTGGGTCGGACTTAACAAAGTGACCTAGATAGGATCTAGCACCTTGAGGCATGGAGATGATCATGGCAAGGAGTTGCATATGACATCTTATCAAGAGTTGCATATGATGAAATTGGCAAGAATTGCCTACCTGAGAGATCTAAGTTGTGGGTGACAGCCCAAGCTGGTCCATGACTTAGAGGATTTCAGGATCTTGCCCACTAGAAGGTTGTACGCTGCAATCTTCCGAATTGATGGTGAGGGCTATCAATTTGAACTAAAATAGTGGGAGCGATAATTAATTAAAGGTCTAATTATATCGTCAACTTTTCAAATCAATCAAATAAGTCAAAAATGAGTTTTTGGACTAAAATTGCATATTTCCTTTTATAGTACAAATGGCAACAAACAACAATCACTTTTCTTTGCGATCCGTCCTGGAAAAGGACAAGTTAAATGGGAATAATTTCCACGATTGGTTAGGACGTTGAGAAGCGTTCTCAATCAAAGAGCGAAAGCTCTAAGTCCTAGTTATACCAGAACCAGATGAACTCGATCCCACCACATCAATGGCTGAAAGTATGCTTATGGAAGCATACTGAGGATGACATTGATGAGGAGTGCTTGATGTTGTGTTCTCTGAACTATGAGTTGCAGAAACAACATGAGACATATGATGTCTCCAAGACACTATCCTAGTATGTCACGACAGAAGGAGATCCAGTAAGGTATTCACACACTCAATGTGATTGGGTATGTGGAAAACCTGACTAAGAAGGATTCCCTCTGAGCCAATAGTTGGCTATTGGCATGATACTGCAAATGTTGCGAGAATCATACAATTCATGATGAACAACTTTGACAAGCGTTGACAGAGTTGTTGGACATGTTGAGGATAGTAGAGGCAAATATGAAGAAAGACAAACCATAATCTTTGATGTGATCAAAGAAAAAGGTAATTCTTAAGGGCAAGGATAAGGGCAAAGCAAAGAAGTGTTCTGATGCTAGCCAGCAATCCAAGCCGTCTTCAGCCTCAAGGCACATGGGGAAAGGGTATATGAGGGATTGCCCTCTATATCTGGAAGAACAAAAGAAGATAAAGGAGGGGATGAAGATCTCCACCTAAGGTATCATGAAATGAACTGCTTCTTTATTTGAGGTATATGATACCAAGATATGGATATGTCATATATGATATGCAATATCCACAAAGAAGTGATGGCCTTTGTGAAAGGACCAAGAAAGAAGTACCCATCATTGGAGCAAGTGTTGCTGCCATAGATAGGAGTATCTTTCAGTTTATTTCAGCCTAAAGGGCACGAAATAGAGTTGAGAACTGCTATTTCATATTTGCCAACAGATAGAAACACTTTATTTTTGCATATTGTATGACAATGATGGCAATTAATAAAGTTGATGTTTCAATCTCAAAGATATGATCTTTATGGAAATGCCTTGTTTATCTTGTGGTATTTGATATGCATAAGATAAAATGACACCTAAAGTTATTGATGACTCAAGCAATCAAATTAGCATAGATCATGAGAAATTCATATCTAGTTTCCATATGATGGATAAATCTAGACTCTTTTGGTTAGAGAACCAGTAAGAGACATGAACATCTTGAATTGATTAATCAATCTTCACTAATGGTAGTGGGAGAATGATTATCCTATTAGGTATAATACATGTGATGTATTTACATACCTATTGGAACAAATGCTAATACTTCAAATGGTGTTTAGAGAAATACCAATATGAATATCTTGAAGTGTTCAAGATTATCATAGATGAAGTGAAAATTTGGTAAAGTGTTAATTCATGATGAGATCAATGAATGAAATACTTGGACCAAATGTTTGAGATCCTTATGAGTGATTATGATAGTGTATCATAGTGAACTCATGATTAAGGCATGGTGATGTCTACATCAAGAAGGAATCATACTCTAAGAAGTTAGAGAATGATTATCAAATAACTGAATTCTTCTTATTAAAAGAATACCCCACACTAATAAAGGACATTAAGAATCACAAGGAGTTGTGAGTTCTTATATCCTTGACAGACACACCTCAATTATCTATGTGATGAGTTGTTCATGTGATGAGTCAACTATCTAGATGAATATGAGGAACTGAATTTTGAGTTATGGTTTATGACCATTACATCCTAAATGACATTCATGTGAACCATAAGGTATGACCTTAATGGTAGCACCCATTGGATGAAATCCATATGTGCAAATAAGTCTTAAGTGTTAAGACACATGGATAACATTTGAGAAGGATGATGTTTGTTGATTGCAACTTAATGACTAAGACATTTGGCATATGTATACTAAAACTGCATTCCTGTGAGGAATAAAACAAGGATGTGTACGTGACACAACCTATAAGGTTTTTGAATCCACTAATGCAAATGAAGTCTATAAGTTACAATGGACTAATCAATGTGATTGATTGAGTACAAGCAACTCGGAATTGGATCTTTACTTTGTTGATATAGTCAAAGGGTTTAACTGATATGTCAAAGAAGGGATCTGTGATTTAGTGGGAGCGTGTTCACATTCTACATGTTGATGTGAAATGGAAATCCAAAAGTGGAAATTATCTTTAAGGAAGATAGAAATGTTTCCTATGTGATAGGAATAGAGATCTATATAGATAGTTCTCAAAAACCTCTTGACCTGGAAAAGAGAGAGCATACATTGGTAGTCTGTACTGAAGGGTTCAGTGTACACAGATTCAGTGGGAGAAAACTTGTCCATGTTACATGGAGTTAATATCCCAAGGCCAAGTGTCCAATTCTTATGAAGAATGGGAACACTAAGAATAGATATGGATCTATCATGTATGTAATCATCCCATTATCTTGCATGTATTGACATGGCAAGAACAAGATGCATTCATCATCTTGTATGTATGACATAGAAATATGATGTGCTCATCCTGATAACTCATATGTGAGACATGACGAGTGGATGTATGTCTACTTCCAGTAAGAGTTACTGGAATACCATGAGAACTTGATAAGTACTTTAGAAGTACTAGTTCTATGGAGATAAGGAAGAGTTCAATGTAAAGAGTTACATTGATGCGAACTTCCGAAAAGGACAGAAAATTAATCGCAAAATATATATAGGATATATAAAAGTGAAAGTTTGTTGATAATTGGAAGTGTTCCAATAAAACCATTTAAAAGGAAATGCCGAGTATCTATGCGTTAGAGAATAGCAGTGGATACTATATGGATCTGGAAGTTCATGAGATGAACTTATAGATATTCCGCTCATTGATGACAAGTATGGAATCCTTGATCATGCAATGTGGCTAAAGGTTAGCAAAGGAATACTAGATCACATATTACAGCAACTCCATCTCATACGTGTGACGTACAACGAAGAGATGTGAGGCATGCAATTTATACCGACTTTGGCAAGGTGTTGCCATAACTCACTATGTTGGCACAAGAGCACAATAACATGTGAGACATGTTTGAAGATCACTATGAATATGATTCAAGGGTGATTGGCTCGCAGTACAAGTGGGAGTCTGTTAGAATGTATGCCCTGAGAGCCAATCATGGGATGATTAATGGGATACATTAAGATTGATTTGATAAACATCAAAGGCAAGCTTCCAATTCTTTTTGGTTCAGTCATATGAGATAGTGATAGAACAGATTGAATGTCTAGAGAATGACAGTACTCAATGATGTATGCTTTCAGGTTAAGGACCTGAACGATGAGATCATACGGATGCTAAGAGTTTGTACATTCTTGTTATGTCCCTAGTCGGATGTCATTGTGGAAGGTAGATAGACAGCAATGACACACAAGACTAGATTGTGGTGTTAGTTGATGACAGAATCTCATTAGTCATGATATAGAGATATCAAACCAAACACATAGGTACTTGTTAGAGAACAAGTGTACCGGACATACCCACCGTGAGTTTGACACATGGAACCATGACATGGTAGTCACAGTCAGTACTCACAGTGATGGTGGTGAGTGTGATTCTTCGACCTGAAATCACTACACTCAACACATGTCGTTGGGCACACTTTGACATCATCAAATGCAATCCTGAAACATGGGTTGTTATAAAGGTGATGATTGGGTGGCTTTGACACATGGGGCTTTTGAGGGGTGAGTGATAGATATGAGATTTGTCCCTCCTGAGGGAGTTTGATATCTAAGGCCACTTGATGAGTAGGATTGAAATAGGCGTGCACACGCATGTGTGAATCAATATGTGATATTTATGTCATACATATCTCTTCCAATATGTTCTGAGATCAAGAAAGTGAATGAACGTTGACAGGATGACTGTTCCATGCCTCGAGTTCATTCGGGATATCAGTGACAAAGGAATTATACATTCACTGTAACACCATTCACGGATTGTAGGATTGAAAGTTGTTCTCCAACTTTCTATTTCACTTGGGTAGCACTGATGTGTGACTAGGCACCGCTCTTTGCTTGTGAAGTCATAAGTGTTATGGACTTTCACTGCCAACGTGAAAAGGATCTGCAGGGTCACACACATAGGATTTAACTTGGAAGAGGAGTTTTGTCCACAAACAATGTTTAGATTGATTGCTAAAGGAGTTTAGTAGTTCAATTAAACACTCAATTAATTGATAGCTCAATATCATAATGTTCAAGGTGTTGGACGCATTGATTGGAGTATCGAATTGATTGAAACTGCAATTGAATGATTCTGCACAATCTGCACTCCCAACCGATTGGCTCATGTGATGAACCGATCGGCTGAGCTTGGTGAACCGGTCGGCTTAGGTAGTGAGTCGATTGACTGATGGACAGGGTGAAACAATCGCTTCAAGTGTTGAAATGATCGTTCAACTGGTCCAACGGGGCAAGTTGGGAAAGTAGGATTGGTGAGAATTTTCCTTTCGTTTCACTTGCTCAATTTGATTGGAACAAGGATTGGTATTTGATACCAATTATAAACAAAATAAGGAAAGTCAATCGGGAACTGATCAGGACCACAGACCGACCGGTTTAGAAATGAACCGACCGTTTCATGGGTCCCAACCGATCGGTTGAGGTGTCAACCGACCGGCTCAGGTCCCCAACCGACCATTTCAGTTGTGAAACGATCGGTTCAGGTTGCGAGTTGGTTGTTTTTTTGTGTGGAAAATCTCGAACCCTTCTACTCCTGCTTTAGTCCCATATTGCCCGGGATAGAGAACCATGTCCCATGACCCTCATATATATATAGGGGTATTGGGGGCTTCTCAAAGTACAACCCAGTGCAACCATTTGCTCTGTGAAGTTGTCGTTCTCTCTGGTTTTGGTAACCAAGAGAGAGCCCGAGCAAGTGCTACCCGATAAGGGAGGCACAATAAGGGAAAGACAACTGCAGAAAGCGACTGGTGGCAGGAGAGTGTGTTGGCGACTAGTACGCTGACAGGAGGGTGCGACTCCTTCTAATTCCTTGTGGGATAAGGAGATTGGAGTTCTAGGTGGTCTGTGTGGACTACTTCAGAGGCGGGAGGTTTCTGCTGTTCGGAGGACAACTGTCAATCCCGACAGTCCCGGTGAGACCAGGAGTCGTTAGTCCCAGTGCGACCAGGAGCTGCACAGACACCGTCCAAGACTGGAGGTGAAGACCGTGCAAGGCACGAGGTAGTGTCGCCGAGCAAGCCTCGGGACAAGGTATGATTCCACAAACCATCTTTTCCTATTGTATAGACGTTGACGTGTTTCCTTGTTCTGGGTTTGGGGAGGAGAAAATTTTTGTTTCCGCTGTCTTCTCTGCCTCCCCTAAAACCCAACACCAATAACTGAGCACATGGTCAACAGCAAGCAATGACTAGGTTATATGCTATGAACCAGCCTAAAGCAGTAGTCAACCCTCGGGTTGTGACAGGTCAGATGGAACTGCTTTATTCTGATATGTCTTTATCCTGCTTTGTATCTGTGTTAAGTGATCCGGGTGCTACACACTCTTTTATCACTCGAGAAGTGATTGATGACTGCAATATGATTGTCAGTCATAGAGCAGATAGCTTGTTGTTAGAGACACCTTTGATGGGATCTGCAGTATTGTGGGAAGTGTGTTCTCCCTGCAATCTTTTCTTTTCTGATCACCGCATTCAAGTGGATCTTATACCACTTGAGATGCATGGGTTTGATATAATCCTTAGGATGGACACCTTAGAGAAGTATAAGGTTATCTTGGATTGTAGTTACAAGCAAGTTGTGTTCATAGATGGTGGTGATGCATGGATCTTTCAGGGTGATGGAAAGATTCTTCCCACATGTCTTGTGTCAGCTATGGTAGCTAAGAGGTTGATGAGACAAGGATGCCTTGCATTCTTAGCCCATGTGGTTGATACCATAATGGAGAGTCCTCATCCTTATGAAGTTCCGATAGTCAGGGAATTTGGAGATGTATTTCCTGAAGAACTTCCAGGTGTTCTGCCTCCCAGAGAGATAGATTTTGAAATAAATCTAGTTCCGGGCACGCAACCAATAGCATAAACGTCGTATAGGATGGCGCCTGCTGAAATGGCAGAGCTCAAGAAACAACTGCAAGAGTTGCTTGAGAAGGGTTTTATCTGACCAAGCACTTCACCCTGGGGTGCTCCGGTCCTTTTTGTTAAGAAAAAGGATGGGTCTATGCGATTATGCATTGACTATAGACAGTTAAATAAAGTAACAATAAAGAACAAGTATCCTTTACCAAGGATTGATGACTTATTTGACCAGTTGCGTGGTGCGACTGTCTTTTCTAAGATAGATCTGAGGTCGGGATACCATCAATTACGTATTAAGGAGGGTGACATACCTAAGTCTGCCTTTAGGACAAGGTATGGTCACTATGAGTTCATAGTTATGTCATTTGGACTAACTAATGCACCAGCTGCATTTATGGAACTCATGAATAGAATCTTTCGACCTTTTCTGGATCAGTGTGTAGTCATCTTCATAGATGACATCTTGATCTACAGTAGAGATGCTCAACAACATGAGAAGCATCTTCGCCAAGCTCTGACTTTGCTAAGGGAGCATAAGTTATATGCTAAGTTTAGCAAATGTGAGTTCTGGTTGCCAGAAGTTTCCTTTCTTGGACACGTAATATATGCCTCGGGTATTTGTGTTGATCCTAAGAAGGTAGAATCTGTCCTGCAATGGGAGCAGCCGAAGACACCGACTGAGATAAGAAGTTTCCTAGGACTGGCAGGCTATTACAGGAGGTTCATTAAGAACTTCAGTTCAATAGCCTTATCCCTGACCAAGTTGACAAGGAAGGAGATTCCTTTTATCTGGAATGACAAGTGTCAACAATCTTTCCAATTGCTGAAAGAAAGGTTGACAAGTGCACCTGTGTTGGTGCTACCTGAGCAAGGAAAGGGGTACATAGTTTTCTGTGATGCCTCTAAGAATGGCTTAGGATGTGTGTTGTTGCAGGATAAGCAAGTGATTTCTTTTGCTTCTCGACGGCTTAAGAAACATGAGGAGAATTATCCGACACACGATCTAGAGTTAGTTGTTGTGGTCCATGCCTTGAAGATCTGGAGACATTATCTCTATGGAGAGACATTCCAGATTTTCACAGACCATAAGAATCTGAAGTATATATTTTCTCAGCATGAGCTAAACATGAGGCAATGCCACTGGATGGAGTTAATCAAGGACTACGATTGTACAATTGATTATCATCCAGGGAAAGCCAATGTGGTTGCTGATGCACTAAGTAGGAAATCAGCAACACCATCCCTAGATAAAGCACAGTTAAACTCCTTAGTGTGCTCTAAGAGGGATATGTTTATATCCTTGAGGCAAGACAATGTACAACTTAAAGTGTCATTGTTAGCCGGGCTGTTAGCTGAGATGCACATAAAACCAAATCTGAGATAGCAGATTAAAGAAGCACAACAGACTGATTCTATGATTCAGCAGATCAGATCAGAATATGGCAGTGAGAAACGGGATGGTTTCCATGATTCTGATGATCAGGTAGTCTGTTACCATGGTAGGATGGTAGTACCTGATGTTGATAACTTGAGAAAGTTAGTCTTGGAAGAAGCTCATTCTTCAATGTATGCTATGCATCCAAGAAGCACCAAGATGTATCATAACCTAAAGGATATGTATTGGTGGCCTGGTTTGAAGAAGGATGTTGCTGAATTTGTTATGCGGTGTCCGGTGTGTCAGCAGGTTAAAGCTGAACATCAAAAGCCCACAGGAACAATGCAACCCCTACCTATACCACAGTGGAAATGGGATCATGTAACTATCGACTTTGTGGTTGGTTTACCTAGAATAGCCAGGAGTCATGATTCCATTTGGGTAATAGTTGATAGGTTGACAAAGGCAGCACATTTCTTACGTGTCAAGACAACCTATACAGTTGAGAAGCTGGCACATATTTACATAGATGAGATAGTGCGGCTGCATGGGGTGCCAGTTACAATAGTTTCTGATAGAGGTCCCCAGTTTACAAGTCATTTTTGGGAATGAATTCATAAAGCTTTGGGTACACAGCTGAGGTTTATTACAACTTTTCATCCTCAGACAGATGGATAGTTTGAGAGGACGATACAAACCTTGGAGGACTTGCTTAGGACATGTGTCCTTCAGTTTATGGGAAGTTGGGATCTACATCTGAGTTTGATAGAGTTTTCTTATAATAACAGCTATCAACACAGTATTGATATGGCACCATATGAGGCTATGTATGGTAGACGTTGTAGATCTCCTCTATGTTGGTATGAAACTGGTGAATATCAACTTTTGGGTCTTGAGTTGGTTCAGCAAACAACTGAGAAGATAAAGATCATACAACAACAGTTGAAAATAGCCCATGATAGATAGAAATCCTATGCTGACAAGCATCGTAGACCCTTAGAATTCCAAGTCGGAGACATGGTGTACCTCAAGGTTTCACCTTGGAAAGGTATCCTGCGATTTGGAAAGAAAGGGAAGCTAGCTCCTAGATTTATGGGGCCTTATCCAATCATTGAAAGGATGGGAAAGGTAGCCTATAAGCTGGAGTTTCCACCTGAGTTGCACAGATTGCACCCAGTGTTCCATATATCTATGTTGAGGAAGTGTCATCCTGACACTGAGTTAGTTCTACAACCTGTGGAGGTAGAACTAAATGATGACATATCTTATGTAGAAGGGCCAGTGTTGACTCTTGATAGAAGAATCAATAAGTTTAAGAAGAAAGACATTAGTCTTGTAAAAGTCCTATGGAATCACCGTGGTGTTGGGGAATCCACATGGGAATTAGAGGAAGAGATGAGGAGGAAATACCCTACTCTTTTCTCTTAATGTTTTGATGATTTTGGGGACAAAATCATTGTAAGGGGTGGATAAACTTGTAACATCCCCGATCTGGGTTATGAATTAACCCTAGGTGTTTTGTTCAATAAAAGTTATTATATGCTTACTTTTATCTTTGAAAAGTAATTAAGGCTCAAGAGGAACTTATATTACATTTTTAGTCCTTTTTAAATATTGTTGAAATCAATATTTTGTCTATTTTGGACTAAAGTGCAAATTACCCAAGTTGAGGGGTCTATTTGCAAATTGTGCATGATAATATGTTCCTCATATGTTTAAGCATCATGAGAGTGAAGATGATGCAGAGGTGTGGCTTGGGATAGCCCGAATTCTAAGGAAGAGCTGATAAAGCAATGTTTGTGCATGAAAACCTAGTTTTGGTGTAATGTGCAATTTACCCAAAACCTAGGGTGCAATATGTAAATTACCACTTCAATAAGGTCCCTTCTGTTTCTTGGCATCATGTGGAGCAAAGAAAATGAGAGGGGTGCCTCATTTGAATTAATTTGGAGGAGAGAGAATCTAGATATTAAAATAATCAAGATTTAAGCATAATGGAAATATTAATGCAAAAATAAATAAAATAATTGAAGGGCCTTCAACCAAAACTAAAATGGTGGAATTAAGATGTATGTGGACGTACTTGAGCTTTGCAAGGACCGAAAATATCTTAAGGAGGTGAAATTTCACTCACCTTATTATAAGGAAAAGAATTTCCACTCAAAAACATATATTATATTATAATGGATTAAGGTGCTTAATTTCTTTTCCCTTAATCCATGGATAATGGAAGGGAGCTCGGTGGTATTGAGTTGACTTTGCATGCAAGAAAACCAAGGAGGAGGTGGTGGCAACATTTTTGGAATTAATTGGTTTTTATAAAACATTTTCTCTTTCATCAATTTTCTTATAAAAGAGCCTTTTCCAACCCACCTAAGGACCTTTTTCGACCCCACTTCTTCTCCTTGCTTGAAAAATCGACCAAGAAGGCTAGGAACAGCAGGAAGCACGTCCCTAACCTGTTGGTAAGCCTTTAACCTTCGTTCTTCTTGATTTCATGGTGAAAATTATAAAACAATGTGTAATTCCTTCATTTCTTCACTCCATCTTCAACCCTAGCCGATCCTTTCACTCCAAAAGCTTGAGAAACGACCTTGGGAGGTTGCTATAACTTCAACCACCATTGGATCCATGAATCTTGGAGATTGGGATCAGATTTGAAGGCGGGTTATATAACTTAAACCCTTAATCTTGTCATTGAATTCGATTTCTTCATGCAACTGAGTTAATTGTTATTATTGCAATAGCCTTGCTTGATTAATGGAGTTGCCATGGAAAATGGCAGTAGTTCCGTGAGTCTAAAGGTTGAAGATGACAAACTGTTCAAAATCACACACCTTAATCAAAAAGCAATAGCAAACGGTGTTGGACTTTTGGTCCAAACAGTTTGCAAACCGTTTGGTGAAGTTAGACTCCAAACCACATGGAATGGTTGACCGTTTGGTATAGTTGACCGTTTGGTGTCTTGAACTCCAAACCGCATGGAATGGTTGACCGTTTGGCTTAGTTGACCATTTGAGGTCTGAACTTAATCACAAGTTGGATGATGATCCAATGGACTCAATTGATTGATCCAATGTGTGCACGATCCTTTAAGTGGAAACCCGAATTAAGTTGATTGAATAAATCCTTGATTGGTTCAAATGATTTCAAGACAATTTAGGTCAAACGGTCTTGAGACCATTTGAGCCCAAACGGTCTTGAAACCGTTTGGGACCAAACCGTTTCAAAACCGTTTGGTGGATTAGTGGTTGATCCATGACCCATGGATGATGATCTAATGGTTTAGATTGATGTACCCTTCAATTGAATAATTAATAGTCAATTCAATGGTGCAATTGGAAATTGATTTGATGGAGAAATGACCTAGTTAGCCCTTGCAGTTTTGGGACTGATTTGGCCCAAACGGTCTTGAGACCGTTTGAGACCAAACGGTTTTGAAACCGTTTGGGGCCAAACGGTTTCAAAACCATTTGGTGGCAAACGGTTTCAAAACCATTTGGTAATGAAACTTCAAAACCACATGGAGGTTGTTAATGGTTCAATCATTTGGATATTGAAGGTAATGATAGTCCTAATAATCCAATGATGGTTAGTAATGTTAATCAATGAAGGTACAAAGGTTAAAACCCTAATAGTACCTAAGTGATTAATGTCAATTAAGGAAGGAACCGTAATTGCTTATAAGAGCAATGACTTGGTACACTATGTCATTCATAGTTGTATGAACTTGACTAAGGGTTGATATGACTTAATCAAGTTGAGAGGAATGATAGCATGGAGTTGATACATGAGATGATTCATGTGGTGATTAAGGGTATGCTCCTTAAGTAAAGAGATCATGAAACCCTAATCATGAACATAAACCCTAATTGACAAGGTTGTTGAACGTTAACCCTAATCCAGGGTAATTATAATTGAAACCCTAATCCAAGGTATGGATGTAACCCTAATTTAGGATGATGATGTGTATAGACCTAATTAAGAGTGATGTGATCTAAAACCCTAATTGGGATGAATAGTAAACCCTAATTATGGGTAATGGATTATGAAACCCTAATTGGGATGAATAGTAAACCCTAATTATGGGTAATGGAATATGAAACCCTAATTGGGATGAATAGTAAACCCTAATTATGGGTAATGGATCATGAAACCCTAATTGGGATGAATAGTAAACCCTAATTATGGGTAATGTAATATGAAACCCTAAATGGGATGAATAGTAAACCTTAATTATGGGTAATGGAATATGAAACCCTAATTGGGATGAATAGTAAACCCTAATTGTGGATTATTGAATGTAAATCCTTTTATAGGGTGAAATTTATGTGAAACACTGTCTAAGGATGGTTTCATGAGAAACCCTGATGTTTGATGTGCTGTGAAGCTCAAATCCAGGGTAATACTATGTACTGCTTAATGAATCCCTAATTCTGGGCAATATGGTGATAAACCATATCTTTGATGTGATAATAGGATGAATATCCTTAAGTGACATGAAATGGGAAACCCTAACCCTAGTGAGGGAATAGTGGTGTTACGCATGAATAGTGAATTTATATTTGTTGAACATGGTTCCAATATGCAAATGATATCACTGTTATCATCTGTGCTAACCATGCAGGTATGATTGAAATAATGATCATGGCCAGGTATGAGCTATGATGTTTAATTCACTATTGTGATTGTATCTTGAGTGTCATAATATACCTTGTTACCTGGTAAGAGGGACAAGAGAGTTAATGGGCCTCAAGTACCATGTGTGATGCTTGTAATAGCAAGTATCATGTTTGCCTTGGTCAATTGACCTGAAGGTGATGGTTACCTGGAAAAGTGGTAACAATACTTAATGATGAATCAAGGGTTTAATTACCCATGGCCACATGATTATGGTGATGAAATTGTGAAGGGATGAGAATTCCCAGTTTTGAAATAAGGGGGTGAGTTCCCAATATCTTTAAGACTGTTAAGTAGTTGATGAAATTAGTACATGTTTCTTTATAGCATTGATATAATAAGTTATGTTTGAGAACTTGCCTGATGCTAAACGGATATGAAAATGTACTTAATTAATCAAGTAGAATCTATTCATGTAGTGCTCTGACCATAGATCCATCATCATTAGCAGTTGGTGATGGTGAAACATGTTTTCTATGGAAATCTTGGAATTAGCATATTTAGAATATGTGGGGGTAAATGGGCAAAAATATCCTTACGTCCGGGTGAAGAGATTGAGGAAAGGTAAACACTAAACCTCTCAATCCTTCATATGTTGGGATAGATGTATCATAAATCTCCCGATGGTTGGGATGGATGTATCATTAATCTCCCAATGTTATTTCATGTTGGGTCGATGGAGATAAACATTAATGCTCTCGATTGCCGATGAGAGTGTAGTTGATGTTGTAACTCTATAGCGAAGTTCCAGTATACCCTGGAAAACTATTTGAGCAGTCGACATAGTCCTGCTTGCAGTCCTGTACTGACTAGGATGTGGGAGGTCATGGGAATCAGACTCTTCCATTGACCTATTTATGGTACCGATTTTGATTCTAGAAATGGTCGGTTGAAGTATGAGCGGTATACCTCATCTCCTCAGAGCTTAAATCTGTTTGTAAAATATAATCAGCCGTGTAGCATATTTTGCATAATATTGAAATACGAGAATCAATGGTTGATGTTACACTGCTTAGCATGTCCCTGGTTCATAAATGTTACTTATGTTCTTTTAATTTATATTGAATATGAGACATGCTGTTGTATCAGTTTATAACTGAATTAATTGCATAAGAATGTTGCTCTAATATGTATAGATGTTGATTCATCTGCTATTGGCTTATATTATCCCACTGCTTAGTTTATTTCTATTAAAACTGCAATGACAATATTTTTGCGGAGAGTTATATCTCCCGTTGGGATAATTTTTATAATTGTCTCACCCCCGTGGGATTCAACATTTTTAGGTAGACGTAGACATCAAGGCAGAAACTCTGGACAAGGAGGAGAGCAGCAGCAGTCACAAGGATAGTAGTGATCCATCAGGTGGAGACCTTGGTTGTCTGGTTCTGTATAGTTAGTCCTATGAGTCGTCTCTGTACTCTCAGGTCCTAGGAGTTAGTGTTTTGACAATACGATCTGAGATTTTGGCTTGATGCCTCGAGAATTTTATACTGCTGATGTACAGTTTAACATAGCAGTTAATGTTGTAACTCTCAAGAGGAATAGTACGAGAGATGTACTAGTGAGCCAACATGTACTTGAAATACTTTGGTTCTGAATAAAAGAGTTTTCCTGTGAATGGATCTCTTGATAAATGGTTTTAATTTTTAGTAATTTTCAGTAATACGCTGTTAGTAATCGCTTCCGCATTAGTTAATCTTTTTTTTCGCAAGTCAGACGCAACAACTTAGCTCTTCCTATTAGTTGGGAATGTTCACATAGCTTTTCCTTTTTAATTAGGAATGTTCACTTAGCTCTTCCTATTAATTGGGAATGTTCACATAGCTTTTCCTTTTTAATTAGGAATGTTCACTTAGCTCTTCCTATTAATTGGGAATGTTCACATAGCTTTTCCTTTTAACTGGGAATGTTCACTTAGCTCTTCCTATTTAATTGAGAATGTTCACTTAGCTTTTCTCTTTAATTGGGAATGTTCACTTAGCTCTTCCCTTTAATTGGGAATGTTCACTTAGCTTTTCTTTTTAATTGGGAATGTTCACTTAGCTCTTCCCTTTAACTTGAGAATGTTCACTTAGCTTTTCTTTTTAATTGGGAATGTTCACTTAGCTCTTCCCTTTAATTACATTATACTCTCTAGATTGTTTCAGAATGACTACTTGATCATAGTAATAAAAAAGACAACAATCTAAGAGTTTCATACTTACCTTATCTACAATAATCATATACCTGGCCAGGGTATACAAGTATTGAGATTAGGTAGTATGCACTTTATTTACTATCATATTCCTCACTCTTCATATCATTATACACACATGATTTTCCATTCCTAGATTTTCTCCAGGCATCACTTCTATATCTCATCTTGTATCAAAAAGATAAGAGAGATTATATAGCACTTTAAATAGCACTGAGTAAAATGTAAATCCTCATCTTCCTTGTGTCCTTATAGGACTAGTCAAAGGAAGTTCAAATACAACTACTTTCATATCTTGAACACACAGAATCATGAAATGAAGTATCAGAATGAATATATTTCATTTGACCATTGCCTCTCACGGTTATCTACCACTTTAGGTTGACTCAACACATAGTGTCTAGTTATTTCATGTTGCTGCTTTTGCCTTTACTTAGTGGCTACTGCCCTGGTGCACTAGGCATTTATTGCACTGGTGACACCAAAAACTTTGGCTTTTCAGAATAACTAGGCAAATGTCTCTAAAATTATAGAGATCTTACCTTAAATCTCAGCTTATTTCCCCTCCTTGGGCACTATCATCACAGATGTACTATTTGTCTAAACTTATGACAGAGTCTACTTTCTTGCCATATGTTAATCTTTCCATCATTTCCACTATTCCAACATGACCATGTCACTCAGGAATCCTTTCAAAGTCCAAAGTTTCCACATTGAGGACTGGTAACCTAGGTTGTAATACTAGTATCCAGTCTTCTATATGCATCACTATTGCCCTAACCTGCACTTCAAGAGCATAACATAGGATTCTCTATTCTGATTAGGTCAAGATGGGAATTCTCAGACACTTGTTCTCATCTTGCCTAATCCCATGCACCCTCTCCTGGTGCAATAACATTGCCCTTAGCAATGTGTTCCTCGTATTCTCCAGTCATTTTTAAATTTCACCCTTTCTTCTGCATAAGCAGAAGTCACTATGGGGTATACTGGAGGACACTAACACAAACTCAACACCTTAGTCATATGTCTCTATAGACTCAGTGAACCTAGAGCTCTGATACCACTTAATTGTGGCATACAACTCATAAAAACATAATTAACTAATGCGGAAGCGTTCACTAAGTAGCGGATTACCGAAAATCACTAAAAATTAAAACCTTTTTATTAAGAGATCCATTAAAGGAAAACTTTCTCACATAGAACCAAAGTAACACATTTTCATTCTGGATTAAAGGTACATGTACTGTATCATCTCTTTTTGTGAATTACAAGCATCAGCTGCCATGTTAAACTAAGCACATGCAGTATGAAAATCTCGAGGCAATGAGCTAAAATCTCGAAAGCACTAACTACTATTCCGAGGACCTGAGAGTACAGAGACGACACATAGGACTCTATATACATCTATACAAGGCATAACAACCAGTGTCTCCACCTGAGACTTCACTGCTGTCCCTGCTGCTGCTGCTGTCCTTCTCCTACTGAAGGATTCCTGCCTCCTCATCCGCGTCCACCTAAAAATGTGGTTCCCACGGGGGGTGAGACAATTGTAAATTGCCCCAACGAGAGATATAACTCTCTACCAGAAACATTATTATTGTAGCTAAGGAAGATAAATATGAACAGAGGAATCATATTTGTTTGACAGCAGTTAATTCAATGTCTAACAGATTAGAACATTATCTTAATCCAAAGCATTGCAGCTATAACTTGACAGAGCAACATATCACTTATCCATTAAGGAATATGAAGAACATGTATAACATTTATTCACTATAGAATCATTACCACAACATTAACTCTCTTCAAGCTTATATCATATATCTAATGCCTGGCATTGTCATAGCGGAGTCATGGCCTATAGCCACACTCTTTTCACAAAGTATTGGGATCTTAATCTCTCAACTCATCAAGTACAATTCCACTTCTTAACAAGTTCATCATCATGATTATAGAATCTGGGTATTTGAACCCTTATCTCATCATAGAACACTTGTTACCACTTATTAGGTAACTTCATACCTTCAGGTCATCTGACCAAGGACATTATAATTCTTGCTACACAAGGTATTGCACATAGTTCACAAAGCTCATATCACCTCTTATTACCCCTTAATAGGAAACAAGGCATATTACAACTTATGAAGCTCATAAACAATCTAAGATAATTAGCACATCATGTGGCTCACATGACTCATTAATTGTAGGTTACCTCTCACTAAGCAACAAGGCATATGAAAGCTTATAAGGCCTATAGAACATTTGCAATATATAGAACATCATAGCCCATACCTGGCTATGCTCATCTTCTCAACATATCTGCATGATTAGGAATCATGATACAATTACATATCAGTACCATGCAATACAAGGGTTATCTTATTACATTCATAACCCATTAGTCTGTATTTGAGCTTCACATAGGATTACTCTATGTTAGAACTTCACATAGAATCACCCTGTATTAGGGTTTCACATAGCATTACCCTGTATTAGGGTTCACATAGCATTAACTTGTATTAGGGTTTCACATAGCATTAACTTGTATTAGGGTTTCACATAGCATTAACTTGTATTAGGGTTTCACATAGCATTACCATGTATTAGGGTTCACATAGCATTAACTTGTATTAGGGTTTCACATAGCATTACCCTGTATTAGGGTTCACATAGCATTAACTTGTATTAGGGTTTCACATAACATTACCCTGTATTAGGGTTCACATAGCATTAACTTATATTAGGGTTTCACATAGCATTACCCTGTATTAGGGTTCACATAGAAAGGAATCAATATGGATAACATAAGTATTCAATCATACTTATTTATTCTCATCATTCATCATTAAATGAATTATCAACACACATCATGAGTTTCTCTCTCCTCTTTGCGAGAATATGATTACATCATAATTTATAGGTTTGGATTAACCTTTTCATAAGGCATGCTGGCCTACATTCAACAGGGTGCATTACATCTCAATGTAACCATTGACATGACACATCTCATGTGCCATTCATCCAATTATATTGGACTTAGAACACATCAAGGTATACCAGTATTGGGGTGTTGGATGTGATATCTATCATATCTTGATGTATCACTTCCCTCCACACCTCTATCTTACTTGAGTTCATCCACTTAGCTTGTATTAGGGTATTCCCCATCCTAATACTTTATGCACCAGTTCATCACATGTATCATGTAATGTATTGGTCATTAGTCACTCACTTAGATTATACAACCATTGCCAATACTATGGACTCATCCTTGAGTTTAGGAACTATTAATATAAGGATATCCATCATCAACCTCTCTAGGTGTTACATTTGTCAAAACATTAATCACTATTCCATTATTAGGAATAGTATTCTCCATATTTATAATTTGAGGATTCACATAGCATATTCCATATACTTCTGGATTTCATATAGTATTGCTCTTCAATAGAGTTTTACATAATCATCCTTCTATATCAAGGTTTCACCTAGTATTATGTGAAATTAGGATTTCACAACACATCACCCAGTGATAGGTCTTCACATAGAATTAGTAGCACTTCCCTATATTAGGGTTTCATGCACCTTACCCCATTTTAGGGATTAAGGTTTACCATTCACATCCAAGTAAGGTTTCTCTTACCTCATACCCAAATTAGGGTTAGGATGTACAATTCCTATCAAATTAGGATTTTCCTTCATTGTTACACTAAGTTAGGGTTACATCATCACCCTGGATTATGTTTTCACTGAGTTTAGCCCTAAATTAGAGTTTCACATAGCCTTGCCCTAAATTAGGGTCAAGGTACATCAATCTTTTCAATGAGGATTTCATGATCTCATATTATGGATCAAACCCTGATTACACATTTATTCATAATGAAAGAGTTAGGGCTTATTAATTAAGCAATCATCTCTCCCATTCACTCTCCCCCTCATCCTCTCTAGGATGTTAATTACTCCAAGATTGATCTATGGTTAACTCTTCCCTTAAGTACACATAGTTAGGGTTAACCTTCATAATCATCATTGGTCTATATCATTAAGAACCAAATGGTTAATTGACCTTTGATCATATAAGGTGTCCAAATGGTTTAACCAATTTGAACCTCAAAAGGTCTTGGTCACTTAGACCTCAAACAGTCTTGGTCACTAAGTTCAAACAGTTTGAAACCGTTTAGCAAAGTTGGTTCTTGAAACCGTTTAGACAACACATCTTGAAACCGCATGAGCTTGAGTCTCCAAACAGTTTGAGATCGTTTGGTTCCAAACGGTCTTGAGACCGTTTGGTCCAAACCTTCTCAAAACCGCATGGACCAAAAAGGTACTTCAACACTTAATCGATTCAAGGTTTCAATCCATGAACTAATTATCAATTAAGCCACTAAAGTATTCATCAATTGAACCACTGAATCACCATTCAATTAGACCTTAAATTTAGGGTTTTGAACCCAATTGAACTAGGTTTGATAATCAAGAAACCATCACTTAGGGTTTTGAAATCGAGGATCCATCAATGGTTGACATTGTGGAACCATATCAATTGAAATCAATGAACCATCATCATCACATGATATGACCTGACCTCAAACGGTCTTGAATGACCTCCAAACGGTCTTGAGGTCATTTGGATGATCTCCAAATGGTCTTGAGACCGTTTTCCCATTCCAACATCAAAATCCATATCATCCAATCAGGGTTTGGATCATTGGATTGATCATCAAATCGGCATTTGATTGCAATTCAATTTGGTATCTTTGGATAATCAAATACCCAATCATGCTCAAACCTAGACCTCCAAATGGTCTTGGGTGACCCTAAAACGGTATTGAGACCGTTTGGGTGATTCCTAAACGGTTTTGAAACCGTTTAGGTCAATCAACCCAAAACACCAACTTAATCAATTGGAAATTCAACACTTAGTCGATTAGGGTTTGCAATTAAGGAATCATTCACAATTGAAACCTTCAAGATCAAACCAATTGAAACCATTGGATCAAGATCCAAGTACCACAACATATATCTTCAAATCGTCAACCATTTCAAATGGTCAACCATTCCAAACGGTTTGGAACCCAAACCACCAAACGGTTTTATGAAACTGTTTGGACTCAAACATTGAAACCGTTTGCCATAGATATTTGGGGAGGTGTGTGCTTATGATGATGTCATAATCATCAAGCTCCCAACTCACGAAATCTGCTGTGATTTCCATGGAGATTGCATCAATCAACCAAACTAAATTTCAGAAATGTAGAATCGATCACCAATTGATAAGGAATTGATTGCAATAATGAAATTAAGGGTTCAAGTTATAAAAACCACCTCAAATTGAGCTCCAAAGCTCCTAGATCACGGAAACAATGGTGGATGCAACTCCTTTCACCATTCCAAGGCCCTTCCTCAAGGTTTGAGTGAAAAGGAATGGTTAGAATTGAAGAGGGGATCGAATTAGGAAGAATTCATATATTAATTTGTGATTTTCACCATGGATTCAAGGTGAAAAGGGATCAATAAGCTTACCAACAGGTTGGGGGTCGTCCTCCTAATCCTCCCAAGCTCCCTTGTTCGTTTCCCAAGCAAGGAGAAGAAGTGGGGTCGGAAAAGCCTTTCATTTGGCTTGTAAAAGGCCTTTTTATAAAAAATCAATGAGAGAGAAAATGCTTTATTAAAAATTCATTTAATCCAAAAAATCATGCCGCATCTTCCCCCTCAACTCCTTGGATCCGAGGCTATCTTGTTTGCCTCTTAATCCTCTCAATTATCCATGATTTAAAGGAAAGCAAATTAAGTACCTTAAATCATATTATACTATTATCCATATGTGAGTGGATATTTCTTTTTCTTATAAAATTGTGAGTGAGTTATCCACTCCCTTGGATATTTTCGTGGTCCTTGAAAAGCTCAAGGACGTCCAAAAACATCTGAATCCAACCATTTTAATTTTGGTTGAAGGCCCTTTAATTAATACATTTATTTTTGCCCTAAATTGAATTAGGGTTTCAATTAGGATTAAATCTTGATTATTTTAATATCAAGATTCTCTCTCCTCCAACTTAATTCAAATGAGGCGCCCCTCTCATTTTATTTGCTCTAAACGATGCAAAGAAACATTAGGGACCTTATTGAAGTGGCAATTTACATATTGAACCCTAGGTTTTGGGTAAATTGCACATTACACCAAAACTAGGTTTTAATGCACAAACATTGCTTTATCAACTCTTTCTTGGCATTCAGGTTACCACAAACCATACCCCTGCATCATCTTCATTCTCATGATGTTTCAACACATGAGGAACATATTTTCATGCACAATTTGCAATTTAACCCATGAACTTGGGTAATTTGCACTTTAGTCCAAATCAAGTAAAACATTATTTCAACAATATTAAAAAAGGACTAAAATTGAAATATAAGTTCCTCTTGAGCCCTAATTACTTTTCACAAGATAAGATTAAGCATATAATTGTCTTTCTTAATCAAAACACCTAGGGTTAAAGCATAACCCAGGTCAGGGATGTTACACTAACATTAATAATCATCATTGGATCAAAGGATCAATCATCATCTTAATTCTCCAAAAGATTTGATAACATTGGACCTTTATTCACATGAGGTATCCAAATGAATTGACCAATTGAATCTTCAATTACAATAGGTGTCCAAGTGGATTAACCAATTGAGTCTTTAATTACATTAGGTATCCAAATGGATTATCCATATTGAACCTCAAATGGTTTTGATTACTTAGACCCTAAACGGTCTTGGTCTCTCAGAATTCAAACAGTTTGAAACCGTTTGGGCAAATTTCCCTTGAAACCGTTTAAGCAAGAAATGTTTTGAAACTGAAACGGCTTGGGTCTCCAAATGGTTTGGGACCGTTTGGTCCAAACCCTCTCAAAACCGAATGGACCAAAAAGGTCTTTCAACACATAACCAATTCAAGGTTTCAATCAATGAACCGCCTCTCAATTGAATCATTGATCCATTCATCAATTGAACCATTGAATCACCCCTCAATTAGACCATAAATTAGGGTTTTGAACCCAATTAAACTAGGGTTTATAATAAAGAATCCTTCAATTAGGGTTTTGAAATCGAGGAACCATCAATGGTTAACATTGTGGAACTAATTCAATTGAAATCAATGAATCATCATCAAATTATGATATGACCTGACCTCAAACGGTCTTGAGGTCATTTGGATGACCTCCAAACGGTCTTGGTTTACCTCGAAACGGTCTTGAGACCATTTGTCCCAATCCATCACTAAAATATGTGAAAATCAATTAGGGTTTGCATCATTGGATTGATAATCAAATTAGCTATTGATTGAATTTCAATTTGATATCCATGGATCTTCAATTAATCAACCACACTCAACCCTAGACCTCCAAACGGTCTTGGTTGACCTCCAAACGATCTTGAGACCGTTTGGGTTAATCAACCCAAAATATTAAATCAATCAATTCAAATTTCAGCACTTAACCCGATTAGGGTTTCTAATTGGAGGATTGTCCATATATTGAATCAATCAAATGGAGACATTGGATCATCATCCAACATGTACTAGGGACCTGACCTCAAACGGTCAACCCATCCAAATGGTCAACCCTTTTAAATGGTTTGGGATCCCAACCTCCAAATGGTTTGCAAACCGTTTGGTCTCCAAACGGTTTGGTGAAACCGTTTGGACCAAGGTCTTAAAACCGTTTGCAATAGAAACTTGTTGGAATGTGTGCCTAAGATGATGTCATCATCATAAATCCTTAGTCCATCAAAAACTACTGCCATTATCATGGTAGTTGCATCAACTAATCAAAGGAATTGTAAGAAGAGCAATTGAACATAATTGATTGAGAAATTGGATTCAATAACAATGAATAGGGGTTCAAGTTATATAACCCACCTCCAATTGAGCTTCAAAGCTTGGAGCTTCACGTCAAAAATGGTGGAAGAAGCTTTCTCAAACCACAAGGTTCGTTCCTCAAGCTTTTGAGTGAAAAGGAATGGTTAGAATTGAAGATGGGATCGAGATATGAAGAAATCATGCATTGATTTGTGATTTCCACCATGAAATCAAGGTGAACGAAGGTCAAGAAGCTTACCAACAGGTTGGGGGTCGTCCTCCTGATGCTCCTAGCTCCCTTGGTCGTTTTTTCAAGCAAAGAGAAGAAGTGGATTTGAAAAAGCCTTTGGTTTGAGTTGTAAAGGGTGTTTTTATAAGAAAATCAATGAGAGAGAAAATGCCTTATAAAAATCTTTTAATTCCAAAATTGGTGCCACCTCTCCCCCTTGGTTCCTTGAATGCAAAGATATCTTCCTCACCTCCGAACTCCCTTCCATTATCCATGAATTAAGGGAAAAGAAATTAAGCACCTTAATCATATTATACTAATATCCCATTTTTAGTGGATATTACTTTCATTAACTTAATGTGAGTGGGCTCTCCACTCAAATTAGATCTTTCGTGTCCTAGAAAAGGCACAAGCTCGTTCACACTTGAGAAAATACAACCATCTTGTTTTTGGTTGAAGGCCCTTCAATTATTATATTTATTTTTGCATTAATTTGAAGTAAAGTTCCATTTATGCTTAAATCTTGATCATTTTAATATCAAGATTCTCTCTCCTCCAAAGTAGCTCAAATGAGATGACCCTCTCATTTTCTTGCCTCTACAAGATTACAAGAATATTAGGGACATTATTGAAGTGGTAATTTGCATATTGAACCCTAGGTTTTGGGTAAATTGCACATTACACCAAAACTAGGTTTTAATGCACAATCATTGCTTTATCAACTCTTTCTTAGTACTCAGGCTTGTGGTAGCCATACCTCTGCATCATCTTCATTCTCATGATGCTTCAACACATCAGGAACATCTTATCGTGCACAATTTGAAATTTAACCCCTCAACTTGGGTAATTTGCACTTTAGTCCAACACAAGCAATACATTATTTTCAACATTGTTAAAAAAGGACTAAAATTGAAATATGAGTCCTCTTGAGACGTAATTGTTTTTCAAAAGATAATATAAATCATATAATTATCTTTCTTAAATAAAACACCTAGGGTTAAAGCATAACCCAGGTAAGGGATGTTACAAGTTATCCACCCCTTACAAGGATTTCGTCCCCGAAATCATCAATGAAAACATTAAGAGAAAAGAGTAGGGTATTTCCTTCTCATTTCTTCCTCTAGCTCCCATGTAGCTTCTTCAATTCCACGGTGATGCCAGAGAACTTTTACAAGATAAATGTTTTTCTTTTTCAGCTTTTTAATTATTCTGTCAAGAACCAACACATGTCCTTTAACATAATATATATCATCATTTAGTTCTACCTCCACAGGTTGCAGAACTAACTCTGTGTCAGGACATCACTTCCTCATCATGGAGATATGGAACACTGGGTGCAATCTATGCAACTCAGGTGGTATCTCCAGCTTATAGGCTACCTTTCCCATCCTTTCAATGATCGGATAAGGTCCCATAAATCTAGGAGCTAACTTCCCCTTCTTTCCAAATCTCAGGATACCTTTCCAAGGTGAGACCTTGAGGTATACTCTGTCTCCAACTTGGAATTCTAAAGGTCTACAATGCTTATCAGTGTAAGATTTCTGCCTATCCTGAGCAACTTTCAACTATTGTTGTATTACTTTAATCTTCTCAGTTGTTTGCTGTACTAGTTCAGGACCCAAGAGTTGGTACTCTCTTGTTTCATACCAACATAAAGGAGATCTACAACGTCTACCATATAATGCTTCATATGGTGCCATCTCAATATTGTGCTGATAGCTATTATTATAAGAAAATTCTATCAAGCTCAGGTGTAGATCCCAACTTCCTACAAACTGAAGGACACATGTCCTAAGCAAGTACTCCAAGGTTTGTATGGTCCTTTCAGATTGTCCGTCTGTCTGTGGGTGAAAGGTTGTACTAAACCTTAATTGTGTGCCCAAAGCTTTATGGAGTCGCTCCCAAAAATGACTCGTGAACTGGGGACCTCTATCAGATACAATTATAGCTGGAATCTCGTGCAAATGCACTATCTCATATATGTATATATGTGCAAGCTTCTCATCTGTCTAGGTTGTTTTGACAGGTAAGAAATGTGCTGTCTTTGTCAACCTATCAACTATCACCCAAATGGAATCATGACTTTTGGTTGTTCTTGGCAAACCAACCACAAAGTCCATGGTCACATGATCCCATTTCCACTGCGGTATAGGCAGAGGTTGCATTGTTCCTGCGAGCTTCTGATGTTTAGCTTTAACCTGCTGACACACTGGACACCGCATAACAAACTCAGCTACATCTTTCTTTAAACCAGGCCACCAATACATATCTTTTAAGTTATGATACATCTTGGTGCTCCCTGGATGCATAGCATACATTGAGGAATGAGCTTCTTCCAGAACTAACCTTCTTAAGTTATCAACATCAGGTACTACCATCCTACCATGGTAACAAACTACCTGATCATCTGAATCATGGAAACCATCTCGTTTCTCACTATCATACTCTGACCTAATCTGCTGAATCACAATATCAACTTGTTGTGCTTCTTTAATTTGCTGTCTCAGAGTAGGTTTTACTTGCATCTCAGCTAACAACCCGACTAACAATGACACTTTAAGCTGTACATTGTCTTGCTTTAAGGAGATAAGCATATCTCTTTTAAAGTACACTAAGGAGTTTAATTGTGCTTTAGCTAAGGCTGGTGTTGCTGATTTCCTACTTAGTGCATCAACAACTACATTAGCCTTCCCTGGATGATAATCAATTGTACAATCGTAGTCCTTGATTAACTCCATCCAGCGATACTGTCTCATATTCAGCTCATGCTGTGAGAAGATATACTTTAGATTCTTATGGTCTGTGAAAATCTGGAATGTTTCTCCATAGAGATAATGTCTCCAGATCTTCAAAGCATGGACCACAACAGTTAGCTCTAGATCGTGTGTCGAATAATTCTCCTTGTGTTTCTTAAGATGTCGAGAAGCAAAAGAAATCACTTATGTATCCTGCATCAACACACATCCTAGACCGTTCTTGGATGCATCACAGAAGACTATGTACCCCTTCCCTTGCTCAGGTAATACTAACACAGGTGCACTAGTTAACCTTTCTTTTAGCAACTAGAAAGATTGTTGGCACTTGTCATTCCAGACAAAAGGAACTTCCTTCCTGGTCAACTTAGTTAGGGGTAAAGCTATAGAACTGAAGTTCTTAATGAACCTCCTGTAATATCCTGCTAGTCCAAGAAAACTACAAATCTCCGTCGGTGTCTTCGGTTGTTCCCATTGCAGGACAGATTCTACCTTTTTAGGATCAACACAGATACCTGAGGCAGATATAACGTGCCCTAGAAAAGAAACTTCTGGTAGCCAGAAATCACATTTGCTAAACTTAGCATACAACTTATGCTCTCTTAGCAAAGTCAAAGCCTGACGGAGGTGCTGCTCATGTTGTTGAGCATCTCTACTGTAGATCAAAATGTCATCTATGAAGACGACTATGCACTAATCAAGAAAAGGTCGAAAGATTCTATTCATGAGTTCCATGAATACAGCTGGTGCATTAGTTAGTCCAAACGACATAACTATGAACTCATAGTGGCCATATCTTGTTCTAAAAGCAGATTTAGATATGTCACTCTCCATAATGCACAACTGATGGTATCCTGACCTCAGATCTATCTTAGAAAATATAGTTGCACCGTGCAACTGATCAAACAGGTCGTCGATCCTTGGTAGAGGATACTTGTTCTTTATGGTGACTTTGTTCAACTGTCTATAGTCAATGCATAATCACATCGATCCGTCCTTCTTCTTAACAAAGAGAATCGGAGCACCCCAGGGTGAAGTACTTGGTCAGATAAAACCCTTCTTAGACCTGTCAAATGGGTGGGTGGGTTGGGTTTGGGTTGGGTCATTGCGGGTGCAGGTTTGGCGGGTGCGGGTAAAAAAGATACACTTCTAAACGGGTGGAAGAAAAGCACACCCAAACCCGACCCATCGGGTTGCGGGTTGCCCGCGGATGTCCATATAAATGTGTACAATCAACAATAAGTTATCAGTTGCTTTCTTTAACACTAAAAACAACATTTGAAACAGCTTGTAACTATTATTTTTATGTCAAATATAGTGCAAAAGAACCAACCAACTACCATGTTTGACGTCAAACTATTCGATTAGTTTTTGATATATGAAAAAGTAGCAGCTAGTTGTATGTTGATATAAATTAGGAAAATTGATGTAGTTTTCCTAGATAAATATCACAAGAAAAATATATAATTTTGTCATGTAACATTAGGCATTCCTAATATTACAAGTACTTGTTATTGCCTATTGTAAACACAAAATAAAGAGAATACAATTGTTGTTGGTAAAGGTAAAGAATTAACGTGTACAAAACAAGCAACATCTTTTAATAGGTGTGTGTGTATATTATGTATATGAATATATTTGCTTCAATTAACGGGGTGACCCGCGGGTGCCCGCGGATCACCCATGAAACCCGCTTAATAAACGGGTGGGTATGGGTTTGGGTGATTTTCAACGGGTGGCAAATTTTTCCACCCAAACCCAACTTAAACAGGTCGACCCATGGGCACCTGCGGATTTTGACCCAGTTTGACAGGTCTAACCCTTCTCAAGCAACTCCTGTAGTTGTTTCTTAAGCTCTGCCATCTCAACAGGTGCCATTCTATATGGAGTTTGTGCTATTGGTTGTGTGCCCAGGATTAGATTAATCTCAAAATCAATCTCTCGGGGCGGAGGAACACCTGGAAGTTCTTCAGGAAATACATCTTCAAATTCCCTGACTACTGAAACTTCAGAAGGATGAGAGCTCTCCATTGTGGTATCTACCACATGAGCCAAGAATGAAAAGCATCCATGTCTCATCAACTTCTCAGCTACCATAGCTGACACTAAACAGGTTGGAAGAATCTTTCTGTCTCCCTGAAAGATCCATGTGTCACCGTTATCTGTGAACACAACCTACTTGGAACCACAATCCAAGACAACCTTATACTTCTCTAAGGTGTCCATTCCTAGGATTATATAAAACCTTGCATCTCAAGTGGTATAAGATCCACTTGAATGCGATGTTTAGAAAAGGAAAGAGTGCAGGGAGAACACACCTCCCACAACACTGTAGATCCCAACAAAGGGGTTTCTAGCATCAACCTATCTGCTCTATGACTAACAATCATGTTGCAGTCATAAATCACTTCTCGGGTGATAAAGAAATGCATAGCACCCAGATCAATTAACACAGATATGAATCAGGATGAAGACATATCAGGATAAAATAGTTCCATCTAACATGTCACAACTCGAGGGTTGACTACTGCTTCAGGCTGGTTCATTGCATAGAACCTCGTCGTTGCATGCGGTTGACCCTGTGCTCAGTTATTGGGTGCCGATGATCCAGCTTGTGACGCTTATCCACGTCCTCTAGCGCCACTAGAAAACTATCTTCTCTGTGAGCCTTGCTGACTCTGCGTCTGGGGTTGAGTTACAGTTCTGACTTTCTCAGGACAATCTCTCATCAAGTATCCTGACCTCCCACACTGATAACAGTTGTAACTTCCCAAACTCTACCTGGGTGGTCCTATCACTGATGATGATTCTGTACTGGGGGCTCTACTTGGAGGAAAATTAAGACCCCTACCCCTACTTGACGTCCAATGTGTCGGGGTATTAAACCTTGGTGGTGGTGGTGCAGAGAATCTCGGCTTCTTGAAAATCTCAGACCTCTATCCTTGAAACTGAGGATACACTTTCTTATTACTATTCTGTCGCTTCTCGATCACAGACCTCTTAATCCACCTCACGGACTCCACAAAAGTGGCAAATCCCTCCCTGTTCTCCAGAGCAGACACAGGAGTGGTCAATTCAGCATTCAACCCTTTCTCGAAATGCCGAATCCTCTCCTCATCAGTAGTTTCCATGTGCTGACAGAACCGCAAAAGCTCCATGAACCTAGCTTCATATTCGCTAATGTTCATTTGTCCTTGCATCAACCTCTCAAATTGAGAGATCTTCTCATCTAGATATGTCTTGGGAAAGTATCTAGCAACAAATTCACGTTGGAATTCATCCCATCCGACTTCAACTCGTGACCTTTTACCTTCCTCAATGGTTCACCAATGACCATCACTCCCCTTCAAAAGGTATACAACATGCCCTACCTTCTCTATTTCAAGGATGTTGAGGATTCTAAAAGCTTTCTCCAGCTCCGTCAACCATAAATCTGCATCAGTTGGGTCATTTGTACCCACATAGTCTGTGGCTCCCACCTGGTGAAGCCATTCAAAGGTCTTACCAGCTCCTTGTCCTTCATTGTGGGCTGGTGCCCTCGGTACAGGTGGTGGCATCCTATCCACCATGTGCGTCATGGTCGCCATAAACTGCCCGAACAGAGTATGGAAAGTTGGGTTCTCTAATGTAGCTTGATCAAGTTGAGGAATCTCAGGTATGGGTTCCTCCCTAGCTTGATCCCTTGCACCTCCTCCTGGTGCAGCAACGCTGCTCTCAGCAGCATGTTCGTCATGTGATCCAGACATCTTCAAGTTCTTCTTCTCCTATATGAGAAGAAAACACTATCCGATAAACTGGAAGACACTTAGAACAGACTCAACAACCTTAATCCTATGTCTCTGTAGACTCAACAAACCTAGAGCTCTGATACCACTAATTTGTGACACACCGTTCGAAAAAAATGTTATTAACTAAGCGGAAGCGATCGTTAGCAGCGGAATTACTGAAAATCACTAAAAATTAAAACCATTTTACAACGAGATCCATTCTCAAGAAAACTCTTTAAATAAGAACCACAATAATATATTTACATAATGGTCCACATTGTACATTCCATGTACCATCTCTTCTCGAGGAGTATATATACATCATTACTTTGCTAAACAACACAAGTAACAAAAATCCTCGAAGGATTCAAACCAAAATCTCAGATCGATTATAAAAACACTATCTACTGACTCCTAGGACCTGAGAGTACAGAGACGACACATAGGACTCTATTTATATATATATCAAGCCTGACAGCCACTATCCCCACCTGGGATATCACTGTTGTCCATGTTGTTGTTGCTGCTGCTCTTCCCCTGCTACAAAGTTTCTGCCCCTTTGTCTGTGTCTACCTAAAAATGTTAGATCCCACGGGAGTGAGACAATTTGTAAAATTGCCCCAGCGAGAGATAAAACTCTCTGCCAAAAATATTATTATTGCAGTTTAATAGAAATAAACAGAGCAGTGGGATAATATATTTCAGTAGCAGATAAATCAATATCTATGCAATTTAGAGCAACATTCCTATTCAAGTATTTTAGCTATAACTTGATAAGGCAACATGTCTCTCATTCAATACAGAATTAAAGAACATAAGTAACATTTATGTATCAAGGACATGCTAAGCAAGTTAACATCAACCAATGGTTCTTCATATTTCAATCTTATGCAAATATGCTACAATGTTGATTACATTTTATAAACATACTTAAGCTCTGAGGAGATGAGGTATACCGCTCATACTTCAATCGACCATTGCGAAGTTGAAATCGATACCATACAAAGTCAATGGAAGAGCCAGCTTCCATGACTTCCCACATCTCGGTCAGTGCGCGATCACATGCATGACATCTTATGTCTCTGCTACATAGCTTGCCAGGGTATAGTGGCATCTTTGCTATAAAGCTACAGCGGTGACTGCACTCTCTTCGCAATCGAGAGATTTCGTGTTTACCTCCATCGATCCAACATTAACATCATCAGGAGATTCGTGATACATCCATCCCGACATATATAATGAAGGATTGAGAGGTTTAATGTTTACCTTCCATCAATTCCCTCATTTGGACGTACGGATATTTTCCCCCATCGACCCCCACATATTCAAAAATATGTGAACTCCAGGAGATCTCATAAGAAAACCTATTTCACCATCACCAGCTACTGACGATGATGGATCTATGGTCAGAGCACTACATGAATAGCTTTCACTTGATTAATTAAGTACATTATCATATTCTTTTAGCATCAACCAAGTTTTCAAACATAACTTATTAGGATAAATGCTACAAAGAAACATGTACTATTTTCATCAATTACTTCTCAGTCTTTATAAAACATTGGGATCTCAGTCCCTCATTTCAACACTGGGAATACTCATTCCTTCACAAACTCAAATGCTATAAACATAAGGTCCTGGGTATTCAAACCCTTAACTCATTACTGAGCATTGTTACCAATTTTCCAAGTAACTATCACCTTCAGGTCATCTGACCAAGATAAACATGATACTTGTTACACAAGCATCTCACATGGCACTTAAGGCCCATTAATTCTCTTATTACCTCTTACTAGGCAACAAGGAATAGTATGGCACATAAGGCCCAATAACAATTTTAATGAATAAAAACATCATAGCTCATACATGGCTATGTTCATCATCTCATGATACCTACATGGTTAGTACAGATGATAACAGTTACATCAATTTCATATCAGCACCATGCAAAATGAATATAGCATCACTATTCAAGGGTAACACCACTATTCCCTCACTAGGGTTAGGGCTTCCCATTTCAAGTCAATTGGGGATACTCATCCCATTACCCAGATCAGGGTTATGGTTTATCACCATATCACTCAAGATTAGGTTTTCATATAGCATTACATTACATCACCCTGGATTTAAGTTCCACATCACATCATTACGTCAGGGTTTCACATCACATCTCCTTAAATTAGGTTTTATATTCAATAACCCACAATTAGGGTATACTATTCATCCCAATTAGGGTTTCATATTTAATTACCCATAATTAGTATTTACTATTCATCTAAATTAGGGTTTTACATTTCGTAACCCTAACTTAGATTTACTCAAGTCATCACCCTCAATTAGGGTTTCACTAGTACCCTAGATTAGGGTTTCACTCAAAATTGCCCTGAAAAAAGGGTTAGGGTTTATTTAACTTTCTCGATTAGGGTTTTCATGATCTCTTCACTAAGGATCATACCCTAATCACTACATTATTAATACTCATGTAAGAGTTCCTCTCTATCATCCTCTCAACTTGATTAGGTTACATCAACCCTTCAATGAAGTACATACAACTATGATTGACATAATGTACTAAGACAGTCATAACCTTTTAGGGTTAATTAATCTAAAGGTACTGATCATCTAGGTACTTTAGGGTTTCAACCTTTGTACCTAACATTAATAATCATCATTGGATCAATGGATCAATCATCATCTTAATTCTCCAAAAGATTTAATCACATTGGACCTTTATTCACATGAGGTATCCAAATGAATTGACCAATTGAATCTTCAATTACGATAGGTGTCCAAGTGGATTAACCAATTGAGTCTTTAATTACATTAGGTATCCAAATGGATTATCCATATTGAACCTCAAATGGTTTTGATTACTTAGACCCTAAACGGTCTTGGTCTCTCAGAATTCAAACGGTTTGAAACTGTTTGGGCAAATTTCCCTTGAAACCGTTTAAGAAAGAAATGTGTTGAAACCGAATGGGCTTGGGTCTCCAAACAGTTTGGGACCGTTTGGTCCAAATCCTCTCAAAACCGAATGGACCAAAAAGGTCTTTCAACACATAACCAATTCAAGGTTTCAATCAGTGAACCGCCTCTCAATTGAATCATTGATCCATTCATCAATTGAACCATTGAATCACCCCTCAATTAGACCATAAATTAGGGTTTTGAACCCAATTAAACTAGGGTTTATAATCAATAAACCTTCAATTAGGGTTTTGAAATCAAGGAACCATCAATGGTTAACATTGTGGAACTAATTCAATTGAAATCAATGAATCATCACCAAATTATGATATGACCTGACCTCAAACGGTCTTGAGGTCATTTGGATGACCTCCAAACCGTCTTGGTTGACCTCTAAATGGTCTTGAGATCGTTTGTCCCAATCCATCACTAAAATATGTGAAAATTAATTAGGGTTTGCATCATTGGATTGATCATCAAATTAGCTATTGATTGCATTTCAATTTGATATCCTTGGATCTTAAATTACTCAACCATACTCAACCCTAGAACTCCAAACGGTCTTGGTTGACCTCCAAATGGTCTTGAGACCGTTTGGGTTAATCAACCCAAAATATTAAATCAATCAATTCAAATTTCAACACTTAACCCGATTAGGGTTTCTAATTGGAGGATTGTCCATATATTGAATAAATCAAATGGAGCCATTGGATCATCATCCAACATGTAATAGGGACCTGACCTCAAATGGTCAACCCATCCAAACGGTCAACCCTTCTAAATGGTTTGGGATCCAAACCTCCAAATGGTTTGCAAACCGTTTGGTCTCCAAACGGTTTGGTGAAACCGTTTGGACCAAGGTCTTAAAACCTTTTGCAATAGAAACTTGTTGGAATGTGTGCCTAAGATGATGTCATCATCTTCAAGCCTTATTCCATCGAAAAATACTGCCATTATCATGGTAGTTTCATCAACTAATCCAAGGAATTGTAAGAAGAGCAATTGAACATAATTGATTGAGAAATTGAATTCAATAACAATGAATAGGGGTTAAAGTTATATAACCCACCTCCAATTGAGCTTCAAAGCTTGGAGCTTCACGTCAACAATGGTGGAAGAAGCTTTCTCAAACCACAAGGTTCGTTCCTCAAGCTTTTGAGTGAAAGGGAATGGTTAGAATTGAAGATGGGATCGAGATATGAAGAAATCATGCATTGATTTGTGATTTCCACCATGAAATCAAGGTGAACGAAGGTCAAGAAGGTTACCAACAGGTTGGGGGTAGTCCTCCTGCTGCTCCTAGCTCCCTTGGTCATTTTTTCAAGCAAAGAGAAGAAGTGGATTCGAAAAAGCCTTTGGTTTGAGTTGTAAAGGGTGTTTTTATAAGAAAATCAATGAGAGAGAAAATGCCTTATAAAAATCTTTTAATTCCAAAATTGGTGCCACCTCTCCCCCTTGGTTCCTTGCATGAAAATATATCTTCCTCACCTATGAACTCCCTTCCATTATCCATGAATTAAGGGAAAAGAAATTAAGCACCTTAATCATATTATACTAATATCCCATTTTTAGTGGATATTATTTTCATTAACTTAATGTGAGTGGGCTCTCCACTCAAATTATATCTTTCGGGGCCTAGAAAAGGCACAAGCTCGTTCAAACTTGATAAAATCCAACCATCTTTTTTTTGGTTGAAGGCCCTTCAATTATTATATTTATTTTTGCATTAATTTGAAATAAAGTTCCATTTATGCTTAAATCTTGATTATTTTAATATCAAGATTCTCTCTCCTCCAAAGTAGCTCAAATGAGATTCCCCTCTCATTTTATTGCCTCTACAAGATGCCAAGAATATTAGGGACATTATTGAAGTGGTAATTTGCATATTGAACCCTTGGTTTTGGGTAAATTGCACATTACACCAAAACTAGGTTTTAATGCACAATCACTGCTTTATCATCTCTTTCTTAGTACTCAGGCTTGTGGTAGCCATACCTCTGCATCATATTCATTCTCATGATGCTTCAACACATGAGGAACATCTTATCATGCACAATTTGCAATTTAACCCCTCAACTTGGGTAATTTGCACTTTAGTCCAACACAAGCAATACATTATTTTCAACATTGTTCAAAAAGGACTAAAATTGAAATATGAGTTCCTCTTGAGCCTTAATTGTTTTTCAAAAGATAATATCAAGCATATAATGATATTTCTTAAACAAAACACCTAGGGTTAAAGCATAACCCAGGTCAGGGATGTTACAATAACTATCTTGATAATGTATTTTGGCTCCTTTTTCCTTGTTTTGGGCCGACCACGACCATTTTGAGCCCAGGGTGGGCGTGGATCATGGGATCCCCTCTTCTCAATTGGTCCACTTGAACCCCATCCGCCTCAAACCTTCTCAGTCAATCATGACCCATGGAGTTTGTTCCTACCAACCAGGACCCTTGGATTGCTAGCTTGCAAATTACGTTCCAAATCAACGATAGACAACCCACCCTCTTCCTCTGTACCGATCGCCAAAAAAGATGATGTTAGTGCCACCTACCCATCTTGGTGCCACTGGAGGCCCTGTCTTCCCACCACTTTGGCACCCCTTCATCTACACTCGGTATATAAAATCACCCCTAACTCCTTCCCACTCTTTTGCTCTCGTTTCGCTAACCCTAACCCCCTTCTTCTGCCTTGAGCACCGGCGACGCGGCCACCACGACGCCACCCTTCACTATCGAAATAGGGCCCCGTGGAATAGATAAAGGCTAGAAGTAACCTTGCCCAACTGAGCCAGGGTAGGGTGGCACTCTAGCGGGGTCTCTGGGGCCCTCACCCACCAACAGCTGGTCGCGCCGCTGAGCTCGTCAACCTACTCGACATGCACACCAACAGCTAGGCCCGGAGGATGGATTGGCGGTGTGTCACGACCAATAGCAGCTCCAAGCCGCTCGGGGTAATAGAGTGATGCATTCGAGGGCATTTAGCATATGTTGGCGGTCTGATTTCACTACCCATTGGGCGAGATCTCGTAGGCCACCAATCGCATCTCCAGGAAAGGAAGCACCCCGCTTAGCCTCTCCCTGACCATTGGATCAAGATCCAATGGATGAGGTCCACTATTTTTGAGGTAAACTTGCAACATGCACATCTCTTCACTCCTTTTCCCTTTTTGGTCATGTGATATATGAAATTTAATCTAGATAACAAGATCTATCTAATGGGACCATTTTTGTAACATAAATATACTAATATGTTGAAAATGACAGCTTTTGGCTTCTTTCTATATGTTTTAATGCCATATGATCTTATTCTTTTATGCCCAAATCTTAATGATAGCCTAAGATCAGCTACTTGAACGTATTGATATATCAAGATTTGAACTTTATACATCCATGTATCCTAAAATGGCCCAATGTTGCTTGAATGGCCTAGGATGGGCTTTTATGCCAAATGTTACTTATTTAATGGTTAGCCTTATTTGAATGTACTCTCATCCTTATGCTTGACCCGAATCAGTCTTTGCTATAACTTATGACATTATTGACTTAGATCTTGTGCTTTTTATCAAGAATGACTAATATGACATAAAAGACTCACTTTTGTACACTATGTGCCCTGTTATGTTAATTCTTGTGCTAAAGTGAATTCTTATTAATCAAATCTCTATGTTCACTTCTAAATCTATCCTTGAATGACTTGTTTTACTAAATTCCAAGTAGCATACTCATGTACTCCTATTCGTCAACATGTAATACCTAGTGTGATCTATATGTACATGTTGCTTGTTTGGAATCTAACCTTGCTAAGAACATGCTCTAATGATGCATATGATATTTTAAAGACTAAAAATCAACAGATATACCCTACTTGTGGCACTATAAGCCAAATTGATCTATCCCATGCTCTTTTACGCATCTATGGCTTGGAATTAAGACCCTATTGCATGAAATGGATCTAATGTGACTATTTATGATCTTGCTTGTCTAAACATTGATGGAAACCCAAATAAAATTATTCTCCTAATTCTAAATCAAATTTGATACCTAACTTGCGGTACTCATAATGTGGATGGCTCACCTAGACCTAAGGTTTAGTGTTAATACTTATGCTATGTCGAATTAATGTATGCATGCTTAAAAGATGGGACCCTACTTGACTATTTAATACCTAGGTTTAGGAAAACATACACATGACATGTTTCATGTTTATATTAACAAAACACCCCTGATTTTAGACCCTCTATTATGCCTTTTTATATCTTAGGTCCCTTATGGAGTGGACCTACTTTAGAATCTACTCATGGATCATAAATTGTTCTCTACTCGCTAGGTACACTTAATCTCTTGAACCTACTATGTTATTGTCTTGCTTGTATGTATGCTCGTATGAATGCTTGGCTAGATAAATAGTTGTTTGAGCTATTGTTCCCTATGATTAATACTTTCATGTTGATTATACTACATTGGAAAACCTTGAACATAATTTAGAGAAATCCATTATATACCTTGGTGCACCTACATGATGTTTTGTGGTAAGGACACCGGGTTGAGCATCTTACTTGATAAGGCGGACCATTATGATACAAGGGATACCTCTTGGCGATGACCTTGTGGCCCCTTCTAGATTGGGTATCTAATGTTAAGCACCCTTACAGACTCTTCCATGGGAAGTTAGTCTAAAAGGCCTACAGGTGATATAATGGATAAATAAATCTAAAACATGCTTTGTATAAATGAAAGTCGTTAAGTGTTCTCACCTTATTTCTAGTTCTTGCTTATTATGATGTTTCTAGCCAAGCAACTTTTATACTACTCTTAAATTGTGGTTACATATTTTTCATAGCGTACTTAATGCTTTAGCATTAATATGTTTTGTTTATCAATTTTGTAGTTGCCAAAGATCCACTGCACTCTGGACTCAAATGAAACACAAATGGGTATACTTGTAATAGAAATGGGTACATGTTTCTCTATCCCCTTCTATTATCTTATTATATCTTATTGTTACTGCTTTTACATATATATTGCTTGTGTGAAATATGTTATGAGATCCATTCTAGGGACGTGACGCCCTGGTTCACTCACCTTTGGTTGTGTAGCCATTAGGAATGCGGACATAGGATAACAAATAGTTCTATGACAAATGGTATCAGAGCTATACACATAGGCATATTTATATGTTTAAGGCATAACACATCTTGAGAACCCAGGGAGGACTCAACATCCTTTCCTCAAGTTTAGAGAGTCTTCTTACATATCATCTCTTCTTTAAGAACCACCTAAGCCACCCAAGTAGATGATGATTAGGTAGTTTTCTCACCTCTTCATGTGATCTTTCTCTCGTGACTATCAATCATATGAATTCTCGATTTTGGGGTAGCTTGTGTAGGGGAAAAGTAAAACTCATTTATAATCACAAAAGTCGATTAATATGATAATTCCATGATCTGATCTTAATTGAAAACCTTATTTGATGTATGAAGTTACTCTTAAATGTGATGTAATCATATCTAAAGTTATGGAACTCGATGTTACCCGATAAGATATAAGGCTTTCTATGTTTGAGGTAAGTTCTTTATATGGTGAAATAAGATGGAAACCGTGTTTTGCACCTCACTCGGATGAGGTCCCTATTGATTAAAACCATGTTGCTTTGTTGTTGATTAAACCTCAAACATAGTTAGGCAAACTCTTACCCTATTTGATATGTACCATGATCACGCCATGAAATGACCATATCCTTGGATCCCTATATTATGATGTGAAGACTTGTTACATGAGGAAGATCCTCTATTGATTAATATTCCTCTTATAGGCTCAATTTGCATAACATGATAGACCTAGATCTCAATCTTACTATATTATACTCACACGCTTGGGTTCTCAATTCGACTTCTGATTTCCAAGATATACCTTTACCTTGACCATGAAAGGAAGAGAATATGAGTATGACCATGATATTGTGAAATTTTGAAATACAATTTCCCTATTATGACCTTGATCTTGCAAAATCTCAAAATATGGTTTCCCTATTATGATCATAATCTTCGATATTGTGACTCCATGAATTACAATTTGATAATTGATATCCTCCCTATTTTGGTATGCTTGATGGATCATGTTTAATATGGACTCATGTGCTAGATTAGAGTGGTAGTTGACTTGTGAATCCCCTAACCTAGGTCGCATCTTTATTTTTACTACCTCTAGATTTTCATCTTATGGATTATTTAGAGTTTGGAAAGGTAACCCTTTCCACCCAATTGTGATTTCTTGATCTATGTCTCTAATAGGTCAGACCTATCATGATATTGATACTCGATCGTGAATCTCGATTTGATGATGATCTTGAAATATGATGGTGTTGAATATAGCTTGTGGTTAATTTCCTATAAATATCTAGGTCTAGATCATTCACCAACCATGGATACCATGAAAATGAACTCGATGTCGATAGCATGAAATGTTGAATAATGCTCAAAATACTACTCCACTATTGCTCGATTGTTGTGTACGGTTGAATGATCACCCTAAGGACTAAATAGGAATATAAACCCTAGCTTTGAAATCTTTGAATCTATGACTTTTATGTCCAAAATCGACTCTCGATATTGAATATTAAAATCTTGACCCATGATTGTTGATGTTGGTTTGACTTGACTCCTATGATCACCGAATTAGGATCTTGAGATCACCCTCAATATATGAGTAATGACCTCTGTGTTCCCAAACCTTGAAACTTTCAAAATAACGATTATGATGATTTGCTCGATTATGACTTAGGGTTAAGCTCCGTGTGGACTAGGGTGAGACCTTCCATCAATTTTGAGCACAAAATCATGCTGTTGAAATTTGATGTATGTCTCAAAATGTTGAAATATGAATCTAGATCATGGATGTATAACCCCACATAGGCCAATGTAAAAGCTAGAACCCTATATTTTGGGAATGAAAATCATGCCTTACTCTTGAACTCTATTTGATTGACCTAAAATGTGATCTCTCTAAAATCGTGATCTATGGAATGATCTTTCCAGAATAATGATTTATGTAATCACCTCCCAATTTCAAGGATCCATGTGACTATGTGTTGACCTTAATACTCGATTTCTCAATTTGATATGGATACAATAGTACTTTTTTGGAATACCAAGATAATTATGACATGAAACGAAATCTCAATCTCGATTGATGACTAGATTTAATTTTGGGGACAAAATTTCTTTTAAGGTGGGGAGGATGTGATATCCTGGAATTTTCTCTCTCCTTATTTATGTGCTTCATCCTCTCTCTTGCCTCAAATCCTAGTCTTGAATGTGTTTTGATGCTTGATGGGGCCTATGTACACGAGTCATGTGGTGACACTCGGTTTGCTTTTAGTTCTAAGTTTTAGAATCCTCAACATGCTACCATCTTGGAACTTATTTTGAATCCAACCAATATTATTATATAGCTCTCCTATGTACATCAAGTTATAGTGCTTCCAATTTTGAATCCAAAGGTATAAATTTCATCTCAATATGATACACAGATCAAAAGTTATGACGTGTTGAAGATAACTATCTTGATAATGTATTTTTGGCTCCATTTTCCTTGTTTTGGGCCGACCACGACCATTTTGGCCCCAAGGTGGGCGTGGAGCATAGGCGCCCCTTTTCTCACTTGGTTCACTTTAACCCCATCCACATCTAACCTTCTTGGCTAGTCATGACCCATGGAGTTTGCAACTAACAACCTAGACCCTTGGATTGCTAGCTCGCGGATTAAGCTCCAAATTGACGGTAGACAACCCATCCTCTTCCTCCGTACTGATTTCCAACAAAGATAACACTGGTGCCACCTACCCATCTTGGCACCATCGGAGGCCCTTTCTTCTTGCCACTTTGGCACCCCTTTATCTACTCTCGGCCTATAAAATCACCTCCTAACTCCTTCCCACTCTTTTTATCTCATTTTGCTAACTATAACCTAACCCCCTTCTTCTGCCTTGAGCATTGGCGGCGCCACCGCCAGGATGCCTCCCTTCACTGTTGAGATAGGGCCCCATGGAATATATCGAGGCTAGAAGCAACCTTGCCCAATCGAGACAGGGTAGGGCGGCACTCTAGCAGGGTCTCTAAGGCCCTCTCCCACCAACAACTGGTTGCACCGACGAGCTCGTCAACCTTCTCGACCTGCACACCAGCAGTTGGACCCGAAGGATGAAGCAGCGGTGCATCGTGGCCAATAGCGGATCCAAGCCACTCAGGGTGATAAAGCGACACGTTCAGGGGCGTTTGGCAGATGTTGGAGATCCGATTTCACTACCCATTGGGCCAGATCTCGTGGGCCACCAATCACATCTCCAGGAAAGGAATCGCCTTGCTCAACCTCTCCCCGACCATTGGATCAAGATCCAATGGTCTAGATCCACTATTTTTGAGGTAAACTTGCAACATGCATATATCTTCACTCCTTTGGCCTTTTTGGTCATGCGATATATGAAATTTTATCTAGATAATGAGATATATCTAATGGGACCATTTTTTAACCTAAATTTGTTTGAATTTCTACTGATATGTTGAAAATGATAGCCTTTGGCTTCTTTATATATGTTTTCATGCCATCTAAATGCCCAATCTTAATTTTTTATGCCGAAATATTAATGATGGCCTAAGATAAGCTACTTGAACATATTGATAAATCAAGATATAAACTTTATACATCCATGTATCCTAAAATGGCCCAATGTTGTTTGAATGACCTAGAATGGGCTTTTATGCCAAATGTTACTTCTTTAATGTTTAACCTTATTTGAATGTACTCTAATCCTTATGCTTGACCCGAATCAGTAATATTTGCTATGACTTACGACATTATTGACTTAGATCTTGTGCTTTTTGTCAAGAATGACGAATATGACATAAAATACTCACTTTTGTACACTGTGTGCCCTATTATGCTAATTCTTGTGTTAAAGTGAATTCTTATTAATCAAATCTCTATGTTCACTTCTAAATCTATCTTTGAATAACTTGTTTTACTAAATGCCAAGTAGAATACTCATTTACTCCTATTCGGTAACATGTAATACCTAGTGTGATCTATATGCACATGTTGCTTGTTTGGAATCTAACCTTGCTAAGAACATGCTCTAATGATGCACATGATATCTTAAAGACTAAAAATTAGTAGATTTACCCTACTTGTGGCACTATAAGCCAAATTGATCTATCCTATGCTCTTTTATGTATCTATGGCTTGGAATTAAGACCCTATTGCATGAAATGGGTATAATGTGACCAGTTATGATCTTTCTTGTCTAAACATTGATGGAAACCCAAATATCATGATTCTCCTACTTATAAATCAGATTTGAAATCTAACTTGCGATACTCATAATGTGGATGGCACACCTATACCTAAGGTTTAGTGTTAATGCTCATGCTATGTTGAATCAATGTATGCATGCTTGACAAGATGGGACCCCACTTGACTACTTAATACCTAGGTTTAGGAAAACATCCACATGACATGTTTCATGTTTATATTTACAAAACACCCCTGATCTAAGACCCTCTATTATGCCTTTTTATATCTTAGGTCCCCTATGGAGTGGACCTACTCTAGAATCTACTCATGGATAAAAAATTGTTCTCTACTCGCAAGGTACGTTTAATCTCTTAAACCTACTATGTTATTGGCTTACTTGTATGTATGCTCATATGAATGTTTGGCTAGATAAATACTTGTTTGAGCTATTGTTCCCTATGAATAATACTTTTATGTTGATTATACTACGTTGGAAAACCTTGAACATAATTTAGATAAATCCATTATATACCCTTGTGAAGCTGCCTGAAGTTTTGGGGTAAGGACACCAGGTCAGGCATCTTACTTGATAAGGCAGACCATTATGATACAAGGGTTACCTCTTGGTGATGACTTTGAGGCCCCTTACGGGTTGGGTAGCTAATGTTGAGCACAATTACAAACTCTTCCATGAGAAGTTAGTCTAAAAGGCCTTCAGTCGATATAATGGATAAATAAATCTAAAACATGCTTTGTATAAATGAAAGTCGTTAAGTGTTCTCGCCTTGTTTCTAGTTATTGCTTATTATGATGTTTCTAGCCAAGAAAATTTTATACTACTCTTAAACTGTGGTTATATGTTTTTCATAGCGTACTTAGTGCTTTAGCGTTAATATGTTTTGTTTATTGATTTTGTATTTTCCAAAGATCCGCTACACTCTAGACTCAAACGAAACACACATGTGTATACTTGTAATAGAAATGGGTACATGTTATCTATCCCCTTTTATTATCTTGTTATATCTTGTTGCTGCTACTTTTACATATATATTGCTTGTGTAAAATATGTTATGAGGTCCATTCTAGGGACGAATGCCCTGGTCCAGTCGCCTTTGGATGTATAGCCATTAGAAGTGTGTACATAGGGTAACAAACAGTTCTGTGATAATGGTCCTACCAAGATATGTAAATGGAGAGCTGGAATCACTAAAATTGATCTAGATTTGCATTCATTTTTTTAAAATTTTATATCTGTTAACTTCAGGTTAAATTTCATATATCAGTTTTTAGACCTTAAAAGTTTAAATTTGATACCAAATAAGGTTGTATCTGGTTCATGAAAATTTCAAATTTGATATATATATATATATATTAAAGATATCATATATATTTCTTTAAAAATAAAAATGTTTTGAGATATATATTTTATATAATGTTACTAATTTAGATATATAATATATATTTTTAAGAATTAAATGTGTTGTTTTATGCCAGCATTGTATTATATATTTCAACACATGATTTAGATTAACCATATGGTATCTATCAAATTTTTGATCAACTTTTTTATTGGATTTGGATTCAAGTACTACACTATTCTCTTCAAATTTGACCTTTTTATAGGTTTAGTTTACTATTACCTAACGTGATGTGAATGGTGGTGGCCTCATGGTAGGATCTCAGGTATAGATGTTGGTTGCATCCTTTATCGTCGATGTGGTTTTGGTCGCAAGGGCCGTGATGCGAGCTTTTGTACTATCTTGATGTGTTGTGGATGATGAGGCTTTGGGTATCTTGACCAGTTGTTGCATAGAAGTGACATTATAGGGACCAATGACACTAATGAATGTTTGTATATCTAGAATGTTAAAATTTTTTAGACTAGTTAAAAGTATAATGCATATCCTCTCTGAATCAAGTTAGTTGCTTATGTAAAGCTTTATAGTCATTAGTATCATGACTGTAACATCCCTGACCTGGGTTATGCTTTAACCCTAGATGTTTTGTTTAAGAAAGATATTTATATGCTTGCTTTTATCTTTTTAAAAGTAATTAAGGCTCAAGAGGAACTTATGTTTCAATTTTAGTCCTTTTTGAATAATGTTGAAAACAATGTTTTGCTTATTTTGGACTAAAGTGCAAATTACCCAAGTTGAGGGGTTAACTTACAAATGTTACATGATAAATTTTCCTTAAGTGTTGAAGCATCATAATAATGAAAATGATGCAGAGCTATGGCTTGTGACAGCCTGAGCACTAAGAAAGAGCTTATTAAGCAAAGTTTGTGCATTAAAACCTAGTTTTGGTGTAATGTGCAATTTACCCAAAACCTAGGGTTCAATATGCAAAATACCACTTCTAGAGAGTCCCTAATATTTCTTGGCATCAATTAGAGACAAGAAAATCAGAGGGGCATCTCATTTGAATCTCTTTGGAAGAGAGAGAATCTTGATATTAAAATAATCAAGATTTAAGCATAATTGAAACCCTAATTCAATTTAGTGCAAAAATAAATATATTAATGGAAGTGTCTTTCAACCAAAAATGTGATGGTTGAATTTGTATAAGTATGGACGTCCTTGTTCCTTGCAATGGCACCGAAATATCTAAAGTGAGTGGAGAGCCCACTCACATTAGTTAAAGAAAAAGTAATATCCACTCATTTTTGGATATTACTATTATATTGATTAAGGTGCTTAATTTGTTTTCTTTAATTCATGAATAAAAAAGAGGGTTTTGAAGGAAAGGATGATGGATTTGTATGCAAGGAAGTTAGGGGGATAAGTGGCACCAATTTTGGGAATTAAAGGATTTTTTATAACACTTTCTCTCTCTTGAAATTCCCTTATATACACTCCATTTTTCACCCACATGAAAAAAATTTTCGACTCTTCTTCCTTTCCTTGCTTTGGCAATGCACAAGGGAGCTTAGGAACAACAGGAGGACGTGCCTCAACCTGTAGGTAAGCTCCATAGTCATCTTCAACCTTGATTTCATGGTGGAAATCGAAATTCAATGCTTATTTTCTTCTTTTCTCCATTCAATCTTCAACCTTAGCCATTCTTTTCACTCAAAGACTTGAGGACGGACCTTGGACAGTTGAGAAAGATTCATTCACCATTAATGACGTGAATCTTGAAGCTTGGATTCAACTTTGAAGGCGGGTTATATAACTTGAACCCTTAAATATCATTATTGATTTCATTTCTTCATCAGATGTTGGTTCCTTTTCCTTTCTCGAATTTCCTTTTGATTAATTATTGAAATCACCACAAAGATCACAGTAAATTTCGAGGGTTTGAAGCTTTAAGATGACAATGTAATCTTAGCACACACCTCAATAAAAATCTCGAGCAAACAGTTTCATCTTTTGGTGACCAAACAGTCTTAAGACCGTTTGGTGACCAAACGATCTCAAGACCGTTTGAGGTCAAACGGTCTCAAGACCGATTGAGACAAAATGGTCTCAAGACCGTTTGAGGTCAAGTGGTGTTATGGTTGGATGAATATCCAATGGTTACAATTGATCTAATCCCAAAGGTTTCAACATTTGATGGTTCCTTGATTACAAACCCTAGATCGATTGAAGCTAAAACCCTAATTTAAGTTCAATCAGTTTCATTGCTGAATTGAGCAAACAGTCTTCAAACCATTTGAGGACCATTTGGTATCAAACCGTTTGAGGACTAAATGGTCTCAAACCGTTTAGGGTTTAATAATTTTTTAATTCAAACGGTCTCAAATCGTTTAGGGATCTTGAGATTAAGACCGTTTGATGGTCTAACGGTCTTAAGACCGATTGAAGGTGTAACCTCAAGACCGTTTGGAGGACAAGCACCTCAACACCATTTGGAGGTACAAAAGGTTCAAGATTGTTTGGAGATTTAATTGAACCAAGATCGTTTAAGGTCTAACGGTCTTCAAGACCGTTTGAAGGTCAACGACTTCAAGACCGTTTGAAGGTTCAAATAGACCAAAACCGTTTGAAGGTCTAAATGGTCTCAAACCGTTTGAAGGTGCAATTGGTCCAAACCATTTGAAGGTCCAATTGATTCAAATCATGTAATTACTACTAACCCTATAAGTGGTTGAAGGGTATCTCAAGGATGATTTCAATGGAAGGACTTTTAAAGTATTTAGGTGATTAGCATAATTAAAGCGATTATCACTTAATGCCTATGAAAGTAATAATTCCAATACACCAAGATAAACATAGGTGTATGTCCTTAGTGAGAGGTTAAGTCAACCTAATAAGGTATGATGATGATGTTATGTGTGTTCCTAAGTACATGGAACAAAGATAAGTATGATTAATACTTAAATAATGCTATGAGCTCCAAGATATGTGGAAGCACTGATTTAGGGTTTGGATTAATGAGATAATCATAAAACTCTAATTAATGGAGAATGGAAACCCTAATCGAGAAATATGAGAACCCTAACCCTAAACTTTGGGTAATGGGTTGAGAAATCCTAATTGAAATGAAATGGGAACTCCCTAACCCTAATTTGAGTAAAGGGTTGTGAAACCCTGAGATGGGATGATGTTATATGGAACCCTAATACATGGTATTGTTATGTGAAAACCCCAATACAGGGTGATGTTATGTGAAAACCCTAATACATGGTGATGTTATGTGAAAACCTAATAAAGGGTGATGTTATGTGAAACCCTAATCTAGGGTGATGCTATATGAAACCTTAACCCTAATATAGGGTGAAGGTATGTGAAACCCTAATTTTGGGTTATAGTGCATGAAACCCTAATTCTGGGCAATAAGATGATAAAACCTAACCCTAATGAGGGAATAGTGATGCTACCTTCACATTGCATAGTGTAATTGATATAACTGTTATCATATGTACTAACCATGCATGTATCATGAGATGTTGGGCATAGCCAGGTATGAGCTATGATGTTTTATTATTAAAGTTGTTTTATGGGCCTTGTGAGCCATAATATGCTTTTTTACCTATTAAGAGGTAACAAGAAATTAAATGGGCCTTGAAAGCCATGTGAGATGCCTGTGTAGCAAGTATCATGCTGGTCAGATGACCTGGAGGTAATAGTTACCTAATAGTGGTAACCATGATCAGTGATGAACTAAGGGTTTGAATACCCAGATTCAGTAAACATGATGATGACATTGTTGAGGGATGTGGAATCCCAGTAATGAGATCAGGAATTGCGATTCTCATGTTTTATAAAGTATTGACAAGCACTTGATAAAATCATTACATGTTTCTTTGTAGCAATTGTTATATATAATGAACTTACAATAAACTTGTAGATATTGGCTTCCCCTTATCTCTCTATGGCTTCACTCCCCCTTCTCTCTAGTCCTTCTCGGCGGCTGCCGCTGGGGAGAGGGGCACTTCTTCGGCGTTTCCTCCCCTGGCTCCCCAACAGTCACGACGAGGCCACTGTGAAGGGAAGCTTAGGAGCGATTCTCTAGAGACGAGAGTTGTTCGTAGTTGCTGGTGCTAACTCGGAAGATCTGGGGTGAAGGAGGTGCGACGCGCCGCGAGGAGTCGTGATCTGGCCTGAGATTTGGCGATTCGACCTTGTCGAACTCTGCTCTGTTCAAGTGTGACGGGTGGAGAGAGGTTGTTCTCAGCTAGATCCGGGATCGTGCTGCTGCTCCACCGTGCTAGGGTTGTGAAGGGGTTCCTCCCTTCATCTCCAGTAATTCTCCTCTCTTCCTCCGAGTGTTCTCTGGTCTACCCAGCTGCTGATGCCCATGATTCCGACCAGGCTCATGCCTTGGTGGATACAGCGACAGGAGGGAGGCTCGTTGGGTGGCTTGGTTCTCCTCTATTCGCTCGGTGGGTGTCCCTTCCTACTACCGACTGCTGGTGATGCCTTGCTGCGCGTCCTCGTGACCATTGGTTACCTCGGTGTACATGGAGGTGCGCTGGTACCTGCTGCCCTGGGATCCTTCTCATCTTCATGTCACATCTGGATGAAAGGGGATGGGCGGGGTCCTGGATGGGAGGATTGGTGGCGGCGGATCTTCAGTCCGGTCCATCATCGCTGTGCTGATCACAGTCACATGGCGATGCGCCTGGGTTAGGGGGGCTCAGCTTGGCGGCGTTCCCTTTCCACAACGGTGACTGGAGGTGCCTATCGTCCCTGTGCTAATGCGGCTTCGCAGATTTTCGATCCGTGGTGTCATTTTCGGCTCCTGGTGGCAGGCCCCATTGCTCCGACGTCCATGGCATCGAGTTCTTGAGTGGCTGCGGGCGGCCCTCCGGTCACTATGTTGGACGGTGGGTGGTTGAGGAGGTGCAACGCCTGCTGCTGTGTGAGGTCCTCTGTTGCTGCGGCGTGGTGCTCTGCTAATTCGCTAGCGCATTGGTCTTCTATGGCTGGCTGCTCCCTTTTTCTTGCTGCGTCTGGCAGTCTGGCGGCAGCCTGAAATCAGTGTGCAAGCCTCTGTCCTCCTCGGCATTGGTTTTTGACCACCTGATGTTCTCGGGTTGCTGTGTGTAAGAACGCCTTCAAGGTGTTTGCTGGTTTGCTGTTGTGTAAACAACAGCTAGCGATGACCAAGAAACCATTGTTGGTTAAATTCCCGCTCAATGTGGTTATCAGAAGCTAGGTCTATAGATGTATGCAGGTGTTCAGTTGATCATGTCCTCCCTTTGTGGGTGAAGTGAATGCTAGAGGCTCCATGTTTGCCTGTTTGCAGCTGCAGAAGTCTTAGGAATTTCACTAATGGTGCCCATGTTGAGCTCAAACTACAAGCTTGGTTGGTTCCATTCTTGGGTGAGGCAATGGACCAGGTGCAGATGGTCGACTGCTTCAAGGATAAAGGATAGAACCTGTGGCAGATGTTCTAACCTCCGGGAAGAAGCTAAAGAGTGGCAGACTTTTACTTCTTCATATAGATTATCCTAGTTTTTTCCCTGTTGGTCTTGTGCTTGGAGGAGGATCAGGTGACGACTCTGTGTCTCAGATTGGTAGTTTGAGTGCAGGCCCTCACAGACATATTTGTGGGTGTTATTATTGGTCATGAGTGTTCCTTCTTCCCTTCTTGTGATTCTGGCCTCTTTGTTAGATCCCCCTTCTCCTGGCCTTTCCAGTATGGAGTTTATTTTCTGTTTTGATCCTATTATCCCTCTACGTGGGGATAAATAAGGATCATTTTGTTTCCCCAAGGGGCTCACTTGTACCCAAAGTTTTGGTTATCTAGTAACACGTTTTTTTGCCGACCAAAAAAATTTGTTATAATAATTCCTGTTTGGAATCTTGATTGATGTTAAAAGAATGTGGTAATGTACTTAACTAATCAAGTGGAATATTATTATATAGAGCCATGTCCATAGATCCATCATTGTCAGTAGTTGGCGATGGTGAAACAGGTTTTCCTTCAGGAACTCCTGGAATGCATATTTTTGATTATGTGGGGGTAATGGGTGAATATATCCTTACTCCTCATAGGAATGACTGCGGGACATATCCTATGCACAAGAATGGTTATGTACCGTATCTCAATATGAGTATGGCTATGGACCATAACTCCACAATACCAGGCATTGGCTATGGGCCATATCCTGAAGAGAGTATATGCTACGGGCTATAACTCTATAGCAAAGTTTCCAGTATATCCTGGAAAGCTATTTAGCAGAGACATAAGATGTCCTGCATATAGTCTCGTACTGACCGAGACAGATGAGGTGATGGAGTCCGACTCTTCCATTGACCTATGTATGGAACCGATGCTTTATGTAATCATGGTCGGTTGGAGCATGAGCGGTATACCTCATCTCCTCAGGGCATAAGTATGATTGTAAAATGTAATTAGCCATGTAGCGTAATTGCTTAAGAATGAAATACGGAAATCATTGGTTGATATTACATTGCTTATTGTATCCTAAAGTGGATAAATATTGTACATGTTCTTCATATTCCTTATTAAAAATAATAGATGATCTACTGCTTTATCACTTTATAGTTGTCATACTTTAAGAGGTGACATTACTCTATTCTGCTTAATGATGATTAAACCATGTTGTTTAATAAAGATTCCTCTGTTCAATTTAGTATTGTTCATCTGCAATAATAATATTTCTGGCGGAGAGTTATATCTCTCGTTGGGACAATTTTCAATTGTCTCACTACCGTGGTATCCAACCTTTTTAGGTGGATGAGGACGAGGAGGTAGAAACCATACAACAGGAGAAGGACAGCAGCAACAGGGACATCAATGAAATTCCAGGTGGAGGCACTGGCTGTCATATTTTGTATAGAGAGTCCTATGTGTCGTCTATGTACTCTCAGGTCCTTGGAGTTAGCAGTTAGTACTTTTAATGAATCGATCTGAGATTTTGGCTTGCTGCCTCGAGGTTCTTATACTGTCTGTGTATAGTTTTAACAAGGCAGTTGATGCTTGTAATCCTTAAGAAGAGACGGTACATGATATGTACTTATGAATCAGGATGTAAATAAAATACTTCGGTTCTTGATAAAAGAGTTTTCCCATGTTTGGATATCTTTGTAAATGGTTTTAATTTTTAGTGATTTTCAGTAATTTGTTGTTAATGATCGCTTCCGCTTAGTTAATGACGTTTTGTTCGAACGGTGATCCCACAATTAGTGGTATCAGAGCTCTAGGTTCGCTGAGTCTACAGAGACATAGGATTAAGGTTGTTAAGTTTGTTCTAGTGTCTTTCAATATATTTGATAGTGTCTTCTGGTCATATAGGAGGAGAAGAATAACTTAAAGATGTCTAGATCACACAAAGAACATGCTGCTGAGAGCAACATTGCTGCACCAGGAAGAGGTGTAAGGGACCAGACTAGGGAGGAACCAGTACATGAACATCCCCAGCTTAACCAGGCTACACTAGAAAGTCCAGCTTTCCATGATCTGTTGGGGCAGTTTATGGCAACCATGACACATATGGCGGATAGGATGTCACCACCTGCACCTAGGGCACCAACCCACAATGAAGGACAGGGAGCCGACAAGACTTTCGAATGACTTCGCCGGGTTGGAGCCACAGATTATACTGGTACAGCTGACCCAACAGATGCAGATATGTGGCTGACTGAGCTAGAGAAGGCTTTCAAAATCCTTAATATCCCTGAAGTAGAGAAGGTGAGGCATGTAGTGTATCTTCTAAGAGGAAGTGATGGTCACTAGTGGATAATAGAAGAGGACAAAAGGCCAGGTGTTGAAATCAAATGGGAAGAATTCCGACGAGAATTCGTCAATAGATACTTTCCCAAGACATATCTAGATGAGAAGATCTCTCAGTTTGAGAGGTTAAGGCAAGGACCAATGAACATTAGTGAGTATGAAGTTAGGTTCACAGAGCTTCTACGATTCTATCCGCATATGACAGCTACTGATGAAGAGAGAATTCGACGATTTGAGAAGGGGCTGAATGCTGAATTGACCACTCCCGTGTCTGCCTTAGAGAACAGGGAGAGGTTCGCCACCTTTGTGGAGTCCGCGAGACAGATAGAGATGAGACAAGGATGCTTTGCAATCTTGTCACATGTGGTAGATGCCACAATGGAGAGCCCTAATCTTTCTGAAGTTCTGATAGTTATGGAGTTTGAAGATGTGTTCCCTGAGGAACTTCCAGGTGTTCCTCCGCCCCGAGAGATTGATTTTGAGATTAATCTAATCCCGGGCACGCAACCAATAGCACAAACACCATAAATAATGGCACCTACTGAGATGGCAGAGCTCAAGAAACAGCTGTAGGAGTTGCTTGAGAAAGGTTTTATCTGACCGAGTACTTCATCATGGGGTGCTCTAGTTCTTTTTGTTAAGAAGAAGGACGGATCGATGCGATTATGCATTGATTACAGATAGTTGAATAAAATAACCATAAAGAACAAGTATCCTCTACCAAGGATCGATGACCTATTTGATCAGTTGCGTGGTGCAACTATTTTCTCTAAGATAGATCTGAGGCCAGAATATCATCAATTGCATATCAAGGAGAGTGGCATACATATGTCTACTTTTAGGACAAGGTATGGTCAATATGAGTTCATAGTTATGTCGTTTGGACTAACTAATGCACCAGCTACATTCATGGAACTCATGAATAGAATCTTTCAACCTTTTCTTAATCAGTTTATAGTAGTCTTCATAGATGACATCTTGATATACAGTAGAGATGCTCAACATCATGAGCAACACCTCTGTCAGGCTTTAACTTTGCTAAGAGAGCATAAGTTGTATGCTAAGTTTAGCAAATGTGAGTTCTGGTTACCAAGAGTTTCTTTTCTAGGACACATAATATCTGCCTCAGGTATCCGTGTTGATCCTAAGAAGGTAGAACATGTCCTGCAATGGGAACAACCAAAGACACCAACAGAGATATGCAGTTTCCTAGGACTGGCGGTTTATTACAGGAGGTTCATTAAGAACTTCAGTTCTATAGCTTTACCCCTAACCAAGTTGACTAGGAAGGAGGTTTCTTTTGTCTGGAATGACAAATGTCAACATTCTTTCCATCTATTGAAAGAAAGGTTAACAAGTGCACCTGTGCTGGTGTTACCTGAGCAAGGGAAGGGGTACATAGTTTTCTGTGATGCATCTAAGAATGGTTTAGGATGTGTGTTGATGCAGGATAATCAAGTGATTTCTTTTGCCTCTCGACAGCTTAAGAAATATGAGGAGAATTATCTGACACATGATCTAGAGCTAGCTGTTGTGGTTCATGCATTGAAGATATGGAGACATTATCTCTATGGAGAGACATTCCAGATTTTCACAGACCATAAGAATTTAAAACACATCTTCTCACAACATGAGTTGAACATGAGATAACGCCGCTGGATGGAGTTAATCAAGGACTATGATTGTATAATTGATTATCATCCAGAGAAGGCTAATGTAGTGTATGATGCACTAAGTAGGAAATCATCATCACCAGCCTTAGATAAAGCACAGTTGAACTCCTTAGTGTGCTTCAAAAGAGATATGCTTATCTCCTTGAGGCAAAACAATATACAACTTAAGATATCGTTGTTAGCCAGGTTGTTAGCTGAGATGCAAGTGAAACCTACTATGAGACAATAGATTAAAGAAGCACATCAAGTTGATGTTGTGGTTCAGCAGATCAGGTCAGAGTATGGCAGTGAGAAACGGGATGGCTTTCATGAGTCAGAGGATCAGGTAGTCTGTTACCATGGTAGGATGGTAGTACCTGATGCCAATGACTTAAGGAAGTTAGTCCTGGAGGAAGCTCATTCTTCAATGTATGTAATGCATCCAGGGAGCACCAAAATGTATCGTAACTTGAAAGATATGTATTGGTGGCCTGGTCTGAAGAAAGATGTAGCTGAGTTTGTTATGCAGTGTTCGGTGTGTCAGTAGGTTAAAGCTAAACATCAAAAGCCCGCAGGAACAATGCAACCTTTACCTATACCACAGTGGAAATGGAACCATGTGACCATGGACTTTGTGGTTGGTTTGCCTAGAACAGCCAAAGGTCATGATTCCATATGGGTGATAGTTGATAGGTTGATTAAGACAACACATTTCCTTCTTGTCAAGACAACCTACACTGCTGAGAAGCTTGCACAAATATATATATAGATGAGATAGTGCGGTTGCACGAGGTTCCAGCTACTATTATTTCTGATAGAGGTCCCCAGTTCACGAGTCATTTTTGGGAATGACTACATAAAGCTTTGGGTACACAGTTAAGGTTTAACACTGCCTTTCACCCATAGACAGATGGACAGTCTGAGAGGACCATACAAACCTTGGAGGATTTACTTAGGGCATGTGTCCTTCAGTTTGTAGGAAATTGGGATCTACACCTGAGCTTGATAGAATTTGCTTACAATAATAGCTATCAACACAGTATTGATATGGCACCATATGAAGCATTATATGGTACAAGTTGTAGATCTCCTTTATGTTGGTATGAAATAGGAGAGTATCAACTTTTGGGTCCTGAGCCAGTACAACAGAAAACTGAGAAGATTAAAGTAATACAACAACAATTAAAGACTGCATAGGATAGACAGAAGTCATACGCTGACAAACGACGGAGATCTCTAGAATTCCAAGTTGGAGACAGAGTATATCTCAAGGTCTCACCTTGGAAAGGTGTTCGTAGATTTGGAAAGAAGGGAAACTTAGCTCCTAGATTTATGGGGACTTATCCAATCATTGAACGAATAGGAAAGGTAGCCTATAATCTAGAGTTGCCACCTGAGCTGAATAAGTTGCATCCAGTGTTCCATATCTCCATTCTGAGAAAGTGTTACCCTGACACAGTTAGTTTTGCAACCTGTGGAGGTAGAATTAAATGATTACATATCATATGTTGAAGGACCTGTGATGATCCTTGATAAAAGAATTAAAAAGTTGAAAAAGAAAGACATATGTCTTGTGAAAGTTCTTTGGCATCACCGTGGCATTGAAGAAGCTACGTGGGAGATAGAGGAAGAGATGAGGAGGAAGTACCCTTCTCTTTTTCTCTTGATGATTTCGGGGACGAAATCCCTGTTAGGGGTGGATAATTTGTAACATCCCTGACCTGGGTTATGCTTTAACACTAGATGTTTTGTTTAAGAAAGATAATTATATGCTTGCTTTTATCTTTTGAAAAGTAATTAAGGATCAAGAGGAACTTATGTTTCAATTTTAGTCCTTTTTGAATAATGTTGAAAACAATGTTTTTCCTGTTTTGGACTAAAGTGCAAATTACCCAAGTTAAGGGGTTAACTTGCAAATGTTACATGATAAATGTTCCTTAAGTGTTGAATCATCATAAGAATGAAAATGATGCAGAGGTATAGCTTGTGACAGCCTGAGCACCAAGAAAGAGCTTATTAAGCAATGTTTGTGCATTAAAACCTAGTTTTGGTGTAATGTGCAATTTACCCAAAACTTGGGGTTCAATATGCAAAATACCACTTCTAGAGAGTCCCTAATATTTCTTGGCATCAATTATAGATAAGAAAATCAGAGGGGTGTCTCATTTGAATCTCTTTGGAAGAGAGAGAATCTTGATATTAAAATAATCAAGATTTAAACATAATTGAAACCCTAATTCAATTTAATGCACAAATAAATATATTAATGGAAGTGCCTTTCAACCAAAAATGTGATGGTTGAATTTGTATAAGTATGGACGTCCTTGTGCCTTGCAATGGCACCGAAATATCTAAAGTGAGTGGAGAGCCCACTCACATTAGTTAAAGAAAAAGTAATATCCACTCATTTTTGGATATTATTATTATATTGATTAAGGTGCTTAATTTGTTTTCTTTAATTCATGGATAAAGAAAAGGATTTTGAAGGAAAGGATGATGGCTTCGTATGTAAGGAAGTGAGGGGGATAAATGGCACCAATTTTGGGAATTAAAGGATTTTTTATAACACTTTCTCTCTCTTGAAATTCCCTTATATACACTCCATTTTTCACCCACATGAAAGGCTTTTTCGACTCTTCTTTCTTTCCTTGCTTTGGCCATGCACAAGGGAGCTTAGGAGCAACAGGAGGACGTTCCTAAACCTATAGGTAAGCTCCATAGTCATCTTCATCCTTGATTTCATGGTGGAAATCAAAATTCAATGCTTATTTTCTTTTTTTCTCCATTCAATCTTCAACCTTAGCCATTCTTTTCACTCAAAGACTTGAGGACGGACCTTAGACAGTTGAGAAAGCTTCATTCACCATTAAGGACGTGAATCTTGAAGCTTAGATTCAACTTTGAAGGTGAGTTATATAACTTTCCATTTCTTCATCATATGTTGGTTCCTTTTCCTTTCTCGAATTTCCTTTTGATTAATTGTTGAAATCACCACAAAGATCATAGAAAATTTCGAGGGTTTGAAGCTTGAAGATGATGATGTCATCTTAGCACACACCTCAATAAAAATCTTGAGCAAATAGTTTCATCTTTTGGTGACCAAACGGTCTCAAGACCGTTTGAGATCAAGTGGTGTCATGGTTGGATGAATATCCAATGGTTACAATTGATCTAATCCCAAAGATTTCAGCATTTGATGGTTCCTTGATTACAAACCCAAGATCGATTGAAGCTAAAACCCTAATTTAAGTTCATTCAGTTTCATTTCTGAATTGACCAAACAGTTTTCAAACCATTTGAGGACCATTCGGTCTCAAACCGTTTGAGGACTAAATGGTCTCAAACCGTATAGGGTTTAATAATTTTTTAATTCAAACGGTCTCAAACCGTTTAGGTATCTTGAGATCAAGACCGTTTGATGGTCTAACAGTCTTAAGACCGATTGAAGGTGTAACCTCAAGACCGTTTGGAGGTACAAAAGGTTCAAGACCATTTGGAGATTTAATTAAACCAAGTCCGTTTAAGGTCTAACGATCTTCAAGACCGTTTGAAGGTAAATGACTTCAAGACCATTTGAAGGTTCAAATAGACCAAGACTATTTGAAGGTCTAAACAGTCTCAAACCGTTTGAAGGTGCAATTAGTCCAAACTATTTGAAGGTCCAATTGATTCAAATCATGTAATTACTACTAACCCTATAAGTGGTTGAAGGGTATCTCAAGGATGATTTCAATGGAAGGACTTTTAATGTATTTAGGTTATTAGCATAATTAAAGTGATTATCACTTGATGCCTATGAAAATAATAATTCCAATACACCAAGATAAACATAGGTCTATGTCCTTAGTGAGAGGTTAAGTCAACCTAATAAGGTATGATGATGATGTTATGTGTGTTCCTAAGTACATGGAACAAAGATAAGTATGATTAATACTTAAAGAATGCTATGTGCTCCAAGATATGTGGAAGCACTGATTTAGGGTTTGGATTAATGAGATAATCATAAAACTCTAATTAATGGAGAATGGAAACCCTAATCGAGAAATATGAGAAACCCTAACCCTAAACTTTGGGTAATGGGTTGAGAAATACTAATTGAAATGAAATGGGAACTCCCTAACCCTAATTTGAGTAAAGGGTTGTGAAACCCTAAGATGGGATGATGTTATATGGAACCCTAATACATGGTATTGTTATGTGAAAACCCCAATACAGGGTGATGTTATGTGAAAACCCTAATACAGGGTGATGTTATGTGAAAACCTAATAAAGGGTGATGTTATGTGAAACCCTAATCTAGGGTGATGCTATATGAAACCTTAACCCTAATATAGGGTGAAGGTATGTGAAACCCTAATTTTGGGTTATAGTGCATGAAACCCTACTTTTGGGCAATAAGATGATAAACCCTAACCCTAATGAGGGAATAGTGATGCTACCTTCACATTGCATAGTGTAATTGATATAACTGTTATCATGTGTACTAACCATGCAAGTATCATGAGATGTTCGACATAGCCAGGTATGAGCTATGATGTTTTATTATTAAAATTGTTTTATGGGCCTTGTGATCCATAATATGCTTTGTTACCTAGTAAGAGGTAACAAGAAATTAAATGGGCCTTGAAAGCCATGTGAGATGCGTGTGTAGCAAGTATCATGCTTACCTTGGTTAGATGACCTGGAGGTAATAGTTACCGGTTAGTGGTAACCATGATCAGTGATGAACTAAGGGTTTGAATACCCAGATTCAGTAAACATGATGATGACATTGTTGAGGGATGTGGAATCCCAGTAATGAGATCAAGAATTGAGATTTTCATGCTTTATAAAGTATTGACAAGCACTTGATAAAAGCATTACATGTTTCTTAGTAGCAATTGTTATAATGATTCCTATTTGGAAACTTGATTGATGTTAAAAGAATGTGGTAATGTACTTAACTAATCAAGTGGAATATTATTATATAGAGCCCTATCCATAGATCCATCATTGTCAGTAGTTGGTGATGGTGAAACATGTTTTCCTTCAGGAACTCCTGGAATGCATATTTTTAAATATGTGGGGGTAATGGGCGAATATATCATTATGCCTCATAGGAATGACTACGGGCCATATCCTATGCACATGAATGGTTATGGACCATATCTCAATATGAGTATGGCTATGGGCCATAACTCCACAATACCAGGCATTGGCTACGGGCCATATCCTGAAGAGAGTATATGCTACGGGCTATAACTCTATAGAAAAGTTGCCAGTATACCCTGGAAAGCTATTTAGCAGAGACACAAACTTTCCTACATATAGTCTCATACTGACTGAGACAGATGAGGTGATGGAGTCTGGTTCTTCCATTAACATATGCATGGAACTGATGCTTTATGTAATCGTGGTCGGTTGGAGCATGAGCGGTATACCTCATCTCCTCAGGACATAAGTATGATTATAAAATGTAATCAGCTGTGTAGCGTAATTGCTTAAGAATGAAATACGGAAATCGTTGGTTGATATTACATTGCTTATTGTATCTTAAAGTGGATAAATATTATACATGTTCTTCATATTCCTTATTAAAAAGAATAGATGATCTACTGCTTTATCACTTTATAGTTGTCATACTTTAAGAGGTGACATTGCTCTATTCTGCTTAATGATGATTAAACCCCACTATTTAATAAAGATTCCTCTGTTCAGTTTATTACTGTTCATCTGCAATAATAATGTTTCTGGCAGAGAGTTATATCTCTCGCTAGGACAATTTTCAATTATCTCACCCCCTCTGGATCCAACCTTTTTAGGTGGACGAGGACGAGGAGGTAGAAACCATACAGCAGGAGAAGGACAACAGCAACAGGGACAACAGTGAAATTCCAAGTGGAGGCACTGGCTGTCATATTTTGTATAGAGAGTCCTATGTGTCATCTCTGTACTCTCAGGTCCTCAGAGTTAGCAGTTAGTACTTTTAATGAATCGATCTAAGATTTTGTCTTGATGCCTCGAGGTTCTTATACTGTCTGTGTATAGTTTTAACTAGGCAGTTGATGCTTGTAATCCTCGAGAAGAGACAGTACATGATATGTACTTATGAACCATGATGTAAATAAAATAATTCGATTCTTGATAAAAGAGTTCTCCTGTGTTTGGATCTCTTCGTAAATGGTTTTAATTTTTAGTGATTTTCAGTAATCCGCTTTTAATGATCACTTCCGCTTAGTTAATGACGTTTTGTTCGAACGGTGATCCCACAATGACATTTGACTCAATCAAAGTAAAAACATAGGTGAGGATTATGATTCCTCCATGGACATAGTCAAAATGCAATTTGCTTAAGGTGCCTTTGATTTTCCAATAACTTTGTGAGGAAATTTCTTTAAGAGACTTGAAACCTTTGATGCTTTATGTTTGTGGAGGGTCATCGTGGGGCTTTTACTTTTATTGCCCCCCCCCAGACAAGGGTGGGTCATATTTTTGGTGATGGCCTTTGCTTTAGACATGATACATTTTGGACATGTTCTTATTGCTCCACATACACTGAGACATGTCAAAGCACTCTCATCCATCTTCTAAAGTAGAGGGATTACAAGATTGAAAAATCCTTCATATGACATCGTCTATACCTAATAACATCAGTTTTGATGCACTTTTCATAGCCTTTTTCATAATAAAAATCATTAGAATTATTGTTTAGTACTTTCAATTCACCAAATGTTATGTTTTGATTAAGTTTTGTGGATATTTGAAGGAATTTTGTGCAAAATTGGTAAAATTGATGAGTAATCATCGATGTTCTGATTAGATCATTCATAAGTCGATAGACTCCCGTTGACCATCACAAGTTGGTTGCTAGTTCAACTTTCCTTAAGAGAATAGACAAAACCTTGTCAAGTTATCCTTGATAGATTCATCGAGCACCGACATGTCGAGTAAGAAGGTTGACAAACTTATTGAAGAAAAGTCAACAACTCAACTCGTTGACATCTGCATCGATAAAACCCCTTCGTTTCTAAGCTATTGAACAAGTCCATTGACAACCCTGTCGATGAGTAAAGCCCTTGATGCCTTCATCGAGAGACCATATATTGATGACCATGTTGATAGATTTCCTCTCAATGTCTCCAAAGATCGATGGACACCTATCGGGAAACCACTTTGTCGACACCCAAAGGGGTGGACAAGGCACAAATCAAAGCCTATAAATAGGCCCCCAAAGCGTCACTTCAAACGATCATGGATTCTCAGAGTTATCAAGTCAAAAGGTTGCCACCAAGTTCTAGAACTTAAGATGAGAGCTATCAACCAGTCTAGATCCATCAACCTAGTTGGTTGTCGACCTCTTCCTTGCTGGCTCAATCCACTACCATCAACATATTTGACATACCTACTTGCATGAGACCTAGATCAGAAGAAGGAGAAGAGCCATTAACAACTGGCTATCGACCACTAGCCATCAACCTCTTGCTTGATCAGTCAAAAGGTTGGTAGATGGAGTTGTATTAACCTCTTTCTCTTCTTCTCCTTATCATGACTTATTCAAGTTGTAATTTGTATCTTTCTTGTGCCATGTGTGGCTAAACTCCATAACTTGGGTTGGGAGTATCTGGTAGGCCCTCCCAACCATGTAATTGTACATTCTTCTATTTTATGGCATACATTCTTAAAAGTTTTGTTCCTATACTCTTGTTTTATTGTGTCACTTATTGATTAGCTACCTTCTTGTGATGTTTGATATGAATATTGTTTGAGAGAATAATTTCAATGAGATATGGAATATAGGTTAGTAACAAGTCACAAGAGTGAGGAGTTGCTATTACAAAAGTCATACAGTCTTCCCTTGGTCCTTTGGTTATTATCTTGAGAGAGAGAACCCCTTAGATTAAAATCTACCCCAATCTCAAGACAAGGAAGGTACATATATCTTTGATGACTGTTGCAAAATGAGTTAAGAATATATATAATTTAGGAGTGAAGGTTTTACATGGTTGGGGTTGGTCTGATTGGTGAAACCCAATCAAAGTCTCTTTTATCTTTTTTCACAGATCATCTTTATGTCTTTCCTTTAGTTTTCTATAAACTTAGATTTATTGATCAATTAGATTAATCCGTTCTTTAACTGGAACACACATCAATTTCAATATTTGGTTCAAGTAGACTAAGCTAAGACCGCTTCATTTTTATTTTTTTATTCTCCTTATCCATGTGTCTGACCTTGCACTACTGCAATCAACTTTGTATTGAGATGTTGACATCTCTTCCAGTCGGGTATAAATTAAAAGTCAGAGATCTTTGACTGGACAATCATGTATGCACTTTTGACCCACGAAAAAGAGATATCAAGACCATACATAATACATGTCGTGTTAATCTTAATGAGAGAATGAGTGCTTATCTTTCCTTGAATTGTCATAATGGCCTCTAATGCTCCAGTTTTCTCAAAGGAATTGGCAGATTGCTGAATGACTCAACGTCATGAAGCTCCTATAGAATTATTGCTATGTAGTTTATGGTGTTGGGTCACGTGTGAATTCTAGCTTGGTTTCGTCAATGAGGTCTCACACAACATGCATGAATGCACAACATCCACCTAGGAGTAGTCCTAGAGAGCATTGAAATCCACAACATGAAGTTTGATAAAAAAAAGTGGGCAATGCATTTGCTAGTGGTTTTTTGTTGAAAACTTCATACAATATGAATCCTAGGAAATATGATGCTTAAGTGTAAATAAGAGGTGTGGACTTTTGTGGGGGTGGTGTAATTATGTTGTTTTGATATATAAATGTGTATGAGAAGCTTCTGTAACTATCATTGGAGTAGAAATGAGAGTATCCAGTGCAGATCCGCATGCCACATCTATCATATCTATCAAGTGTTGAACTAGCAATTGAAATGACAAGGGATATTTCCATCCACCATAGTTGGAGTAATTTAGTGTAGTATGTTGCCATCCTTCACAATTTTACATCAATTGTTATTGTTGTTGCACTAGAGCAACTAAGGCATTAGTGGGTGCCAACTGAGCCTTCTTAGCTTTCATTGTCACCCCAAGGATAAGGATCGTGTTAGGATTTGTGTTGCACTCTATGTGCCAACTTTTATGCTTGACTTTGTAGTTGTATTGAGAGCAAGGCTGGTGTTCTTTCAAAATTCCTCAATGATTGTGGTTTTTCGGCTAGAAGCAACTTGGATCATATTGATAAAGGACTTATGGGACTAGAAGGTCAACTTTGCGATAATGTAGGCAAGCCAGACTTGATGACCACATGGATGCCTTCTTTATCAATTAGCTTGTTGTCTATCCGTGCTTCAGGCTCCCTCCACCATCCCACAAATTGAGTGAAGGTTTCATCTACTTTCTATGTGATCACGTCAAGGTCATGCCTTGTTGGTGGTTAGAAAATATTCTATACATACATCTTGATGAATTGGTTGGAAAGTTTGATTGGGACTTTAACATCTCCAACTTATATTGATTGAATTTGAACAAAGCTAGCCCCTTAAGTGTCCTCTAAAAGAGTTATTTCAAGAGTTTATCATCATCCTAGACTTCAACCATGTTGGAGTAATACACTTGAGTGTAGGATTTATGATCCACACTCCCCTTGTACTTGGAGAATTCTAGAACTTCCAACTTCTTCATAATATAACCTTTTGGAAGTAACACAAGTCATTGAATTGCTAAAGACCTACTTTCTAACATTGGATTTCCTTTAGTAGCTCCATATGTGATTCTAGTGTGATTTTAGATGTTTCTAGAATAGAATTTGGAAGGACCTCATCAATGTCGGTTCATGGTCAGGGTAGTGTCGTCGTTGGTTCCCTAAAGATGTTGATACATTATTCAGTACAAACATAATGGAATATATGGTGTTGATTGTGCTAGAGGGTTTGCAGGTATTGTGGCTGGCATCAATACATTTTGATTCCTGTAATTCCTATTTTAGGAGGCTTGGCCTCACATGCTACTTCTTAGATTAGTTGTGTGATTGGTTCTTGAATCCTAAATATTGATTTATCTAGAATCTCTTAAAGTAATGGAAGTTTTATGGTAGAAAAGTTGTTCCTACTTTGTGGTGGTGGAATTTGTCTATTCCACAGAGGATTCCTCACTGGCATCACAAACTCTTAGTTTAGGTGATATAGGGGATGTTGGGTTATGTTTTTGTAGGGTTCTACAATAGTGGGCTGGTGGAGACAGTGTTGTCGATTTCTTTATTGTCTTGAAAATAGATTTTAGAGGGGGTGAATAAACTGTTATGATGATTTGAAAATTTTCGACAATAACCCAAGAATAGCAACTATTTTATAATAAATGAATCAGCATAAAGAAGGATGAGAAAGAAGTAATAGATGAACAACGTTATCTAATTGGTTCTGAAATAAAAAAAGGTTTACTAATGTGCACCTAATTGACTATTCAATCATTAGGTTTGGGCAAACAATCTTTATTGATAGTCGAGAGGCAATACAACATACAACTATATATTGGGCAACTAAAAATAAAGATCAAACCATATTCATTATATCCTTTAGATCTTTTCTATGGGTGATCATCGATGTTTCCTAGTAGGTCCTATGGTAAAACACCTCAACATACTTTTCTCATGGACAAAGAGAGGACACCATGTATGTCCTCTTTTCCATACTAAATGATGACCATCATTTCTCATAGACTAGTTGCCTTTTCACTCACCTTGAAGTGCCTCGAAAAGACTTATTTATAAGGGATAGAGATTGGAAGAGGGAAATACAACATAAAAGCAAATTAGGAATTGTGAATGAGTTTTTGTAAAGGTAAGAAAATCATTTACCAATGGAAAAGCTTTACTTGAGCACAATGTACGTCACTAAGGCAAGTTATGACTAAACTATTTTCTCCTTCTTTTTTATCCCTTAAAGCATGTCTCTTTTTATATATATTAAAAGATGGATATCTACAATGGACCAGACTATTTTCTTAAGTTATATGCCTCATGTGTGCATCTAAGTGACAAATAGGGAAAATTGAGAGATCCAACTTCTACCTAGAGCTTAGTGAGAGAAAGAAACAACCTCTCTCAGCCAAAATAGCTAGGTATCTCATCTTCTTCGATCAACACTGACGACTTTTAGCAATATCATCAAGACCCCACTCTGTATCCTATAACATCCTCCCCATACTAATCAAACTACACACCAACTAACACACAAGCTAATAATTGATACTTATTAATGAAGTTTTTCTACAACATAGAATACACCACCACTACAACTAGTATTCAACTCTGCACCTAGTTACTTTGGCATAGATACACTCACAACATCGACAAATATCCCATGGCTTGTTGCACATATGTCGCCACTGTCTCTGTGAATTCATAGAGTTAGACACCCTTTCCAAAAAATCACATCGACCTATATTCTCAGTCAAAAACTCAATATTATTAGCAAGAAACATCCTAGAAAAATAGATAACCGCATCATACACCCATCTTCCTCTCCATTGATGGACTCTAACACCCCCTTCATGAACTATACTTTCAATGATGCCCAGGGAATTTGTTACCTAAATAATGGCAGTATCATTATTTTGGCATCAAACCAGACATGATCACCATTTACATTGGCAAGAAAACCTTCTACAACAATCTCATGGAAAACAAAAATAGGATTCTATCCACTACAAGAAGATGGAAAGAGATGATAGCAAAGCTCAAACTTTAGAACAATTGGATTATCACATTGAAGCTCACCAATCACTAACCCTTACAGCCTGGACTTCAGACTTCTTTTGCAAAACTCCTACTGAGTTGCTTCCTCTATTCACGATGTCGAGTGACTCTATAACATATGGTACATATTTTGGGGATCAACTCTTTGTCAAAGACATACATCAAGCCCTCATAGGAACCAAAACCAATCATCTACATGTAGAGTTGTCCACATCGACAAGCACATCAACATTTGAAGAGGATATTGCATCATCATCATTCAAGCCTATGAGAAACATGTTTGTTTCTACTCCATCTACAATCTGACCATCTCTGTTATTACTTTTGATGCTTCTCTCGATGTTGTTTCACCCTTTTCTTATCATGAGACCCCTCCACCTCCCACCCTTCCTCCTTTCCCCACCCTATCTACCAATCTAACCCCATATACCCATCCTCTCCCCCCCCTGCCTCTACATCCTCTCTCCATCTCTCGATTGCCTCCATCCTTTCTGAAGACAAGTCTTCTGGTTGGATCACTATCTCCCATAAAGGCATGCTTTTTTCACAAACCACCTTTTTGAGCTCGATGCATGCATCATGGTAACCATCAACACCATTGCTCCTTCCCTGCCTTTTGTTTTGCATGTCGTAAAATGGGACACCTCTCATACTCTTACCCACTCTCTGTCTCATATCCCCCTATCGTCATTGCCCCCTAGCATGCAGCGACCCTTGGGACCCGTTACATCTCACCTTCCCTATATATCCAATTACCACTCTAAAAAACATTCAAATGTTCTCTTATCTCATCGGTGTGGGTCTTACTGCACTAAAAATTAACCTAGGGATGAAATCCCTAGGTTTTTACCAAAATAACATACAATAATACCACCCACAAATAGATGGGTCTTATTGATGTATAGTTAAAGATTTAATCCTAAGAGTCAACATTTTTAAAAATCTTGCTAGTCTATCCAATTAAACTAAGACTAATATTTAGAAACAAGAGTTGTTTTGGGTTGAGTTAAACTATCTGCAAGTAAAATAAAAGTGTGGGATTAAAATTGAGTTTAGAATAATGGTGAAGGTCATTGGGTGGAATCGAGTTTCACCATCACCACACACAAACATATCCATATCATTTCTAGGCTTGATACAACCATTCAAATGGAGCAAAATCAAAATCCACTAACTAGTTGTGAGAAATCACGTAGATATCTTTGTGAGCTTGATGACTCATTACTCACAAATCATGTATCTAATGCTCTGAAAAATTTCTCCTTGGAAATTATCATATGGCCATCAATCATGTTTAATTGATATTCAAATCCTAAGTATTGAAGTTATCCCAATATAATATATTAAAGATCACATAGAGTCAGTGATCAATACATGAAACATGCATAAAACAATTAACACTGCATTGAAAGAGTTATATACAAGCCATGGAGCATCAAGGAATGACATGCAAGTATGAGTAGCGAGGCTAGTCCCTGCACCGTAGCGAGAAGTACTACTCAATCTTCATGGGGAAAATAGAGAAAATAGTGGAGAAGGAAGTGTTTTCCATCACCATGGTGGAAGGCATTACTACATCCATTTCATTTGGAATTAATGATCTTTTAATGCGGCCTTCTAAGGGATGGATAGTCCAAGATGTTGAACAAAAAAGTTGGAATGTGGAAAAACACCTATGGGAGGTATTGCAGCTTGGAAAACAACTTATGTCTTCTATCACGATGGCAAGGATAATCTAACTGAGAAAGAAGATGGCACCCATGGAATGTGTTGATAGGGTTGATATCTTGTTCGGTTCTTCACTCCCAAAACTCTAGTTTTTTAGATAAGAGGGATGGTTGATGGATAGATGGGGGCTAATGTAGACATGAAGCCAACCACTTTCATGGTTTGAAGATAGATCTTGATGAATTGAAGATGGGAGTGAGTAAAGACTCCATAAAGGCTTTGATGGTGGTAGATGATGGGATCATCTTCCTTGTCTAGGCGCAAAGTGACAACCTCTCGACGTGATGGAGTAGAAGAGATCCCCTCTAGTGGAGGAGGGGACTGGGTATATATAATGGTAGGTGGAAAGGTCTATGGATGGGGGTGAATTTGACTCAAATTGGGGAAATTTGAGTTGAATTTACCCCGTTGGCTTGACATCCATCATGCATTTTAGTTGACAGATAGAGTCATCGAGGCGTGGTTGTTGACCTTGGGTCGTCAGGGCTAGCCATCAGTTTTGGTCGACGGGGTTGGAGTTGTTGATCTTGTTTTCCTGACGAGGTGTGACTGTAACATCGGGTTGCAGTCACTGAACTCATTCGTCAGGTGGAACTTGTCGAGGTAGATCGTTGGGGGCTGTTTGATGAAAAAAGGGTCAACGGGTAACAACTATGAATTCGAATTGAATTGGGGAAATTTGGGGTGAGTTCAACTAGTCAGTTTTGTGACACCCATTGCCACACAAAGTGAGATTACTCAAAACATAACAACAAAAGAAAGATTAACAAACATATTAATGGAAAACACTAAAAATTAAAACCGTTTCATAAAACTACCAAATAGTAAGAACTTCTACATAAAGGTGCTTTCATGCCTCAAAGCACTTATGTCTATGCCATCAACCTGTTACTAGAGAACCTGTTCCAGAACATATATATATATATATATATATATATATATATATATATATATATATATATATATATATATATATATATATATATATATATGATTCCACCACATCTATACATAATAGGTATATAAGCTAGCCACATAAAGAAAGCACATCCACAAAGCTTTTACAAAATGTTCCCAAAGACCCGAGTGTACAAGGATGACTCTAGGACTCTATCAACAAAAGACATCCATCAACACTTCCAGCCTTATCAGCTACTACTCCTCTTACTGTTGCTCAACCTCCGTTGCACGATCTCTACCTCTTCTTGCTCGTTCACCTAAAAAGGGTGTGGGAAACCCACGGGGTGAGATTCCAAATCTCAACGGGAGATATAACTCCCCACCAACTATATTATTATCACAAATAAGATAAACAAAGCAGTAGTAAAGTTACAACTATGTGAAATAGGTAATTATCATTAACAAGAAGAGCAATTACTACTGAATTATGGAACATCTTAATAATTTAAAAGGAATATGAAGAACATGTATAATTCCCATCAACAACACTGTATAAAGATCAAGCAATGCCTCATCCAATGTTTTTGTATTTTGATCCTACACAAGTATACCACACGGCTGATTATGCATTTTATTATGCCCTGAGGATTTGGGTCGTACCACCCAAATCCCACTGACCACTTGACAAGTCAAAATTGGTGCCATACATGGTCTAATGGAAGAGCCAGAATCTAAGACCCCGCCTTCCTTAGTCAGTACGAGTGAACATGAAGTGACATAATAGGTCAACTGCTGCCAACAACGTATAGTCCAACTGTGCAGATTTAGCCCACCTTGGTACAAGTTATGACGCTAGTGAGATTTAGCTACGATTCATAGCCATACTCTTCCATGTATGGCTTGCAGCCAATCATGTGTTACATTTCATGGAGCTATGATCCAAAGTCGTACTCTTCTAGGTATGGCTCACAGCCAATCTTGTGTTACATATACATTCAGGACACAAGGAGATACCTCAACTTACCCCCTACATTTCCAACAATATGTGTTTTGAGTTAAACTCGTTTCACCATTCAACAAATTCTGACACTGAATGGATTTATGGCACATGGAAAACTATAAGATTAGGTTCCATTTGATTAATTAGGTTATTTAAGTATCTTTTAGCATCAATCAAGTTACAACATACAACCTCTAAACAAATTCTACATAAACAAGGGCATGATACATCACCAGAACATACTGAAACATATAAGATGTGATCTCATCACATCATCACTTCCTACCTATCTTTCAACATGTGTCAATCACAAGGACTACATGTCTTGGGGTGACAACCCCTCCTCTCATTACTGAGGAAAGTGGTATACAAGGCATCATCCATCATTAGGTCGTAAGACCATTTCTGTGTTACCACATCACATGTGCCTCACAAGGCTTATTCGAACATATCATAACCACCACAGCTCATACCTGGCTATGTACAACAATTGATGTTACCTTCATAATTAGAAACTTGTAACAAGAAGAGAAATACATCATTAACAATATCATCTTATAAGATCCATGTCATACATGTTACAACATTAGAATTAGGGTTTCCATTTAATCAATTAGGGTTTACAAGGTGGATTCAACACCACCCTTAGATCATTACTTCCATCATCATCATAAGGTATGTTATGAGATATAGAAACATGACTCCCATTATCATACATACAACCACCCCAAAGGGTATCACATCATATCATGTCACCCTATCATCAACACGGTGTATCACAAACACCACCACAAGATATCAGTTATAACATAGAGTATCGGGTTAACCCTAAGTGTGTCGGGCAACCCCATCAAGGTATGTGTATCGGTTAAGGATGTACTAGGTGAACAACCAAGGTGTCCGCCTACCAAATCAGGAGGGTGTATCTATTTGGAGAACAAAGCATATTGATTTAACATCATGGGTGTATCGGGCAACAATGCCTCAAAGAGAGGGTGTCGACCAACCCAACCTGTCAGGAAACACCATCACATGGTGTGATGAGAAATGCTCATATGTCAGGTATTGGAAAGATGAGGGGTTTCTTAGGGTTTCAACAATGTATCTAAGTTGTGATGTTTGTCAACATGCTGGGCATCAACCCCTCTAAAGGTGTGATGTCCAAAGCTCTGACGGGAAACACTCTCTACACATGCCTAGCCATAACGGCCCGCCATCCTAACGCATGTCAGCCTCGTTATCTCCAAGTCACGACGACCCGTCATAAGGGTGATGGATTGTGCAACATAGGTCATGACTACCAACATTCTCTGTGCATAACAACAATCAACCCATATCATTTTAAGTGTTACAAGGTCGGGACGACTAACAACAAAACATGTCGACCCAGGCCTTGCCAAGGTCGTGATGACCTATCACAAGGAGTGACGGTCTGTGGCATCACAAGTCATGACGGCCACCCATAACATATCAGCCTATCATGCCTATCGGCCTCATCATCTTCATCCTAGGAACACTCGTTCAAGCAAGGCAAGAAATAATAACACAAGGGCAGAAACTAAGCAAGATTCTTCTTCAAAACAGATCTCAAATTACTTGCAAGGGATAACTTTGTAGAGATAAAGAGCAAGATAGCATAAAAGAAGTGATAATATCAAAGAGGGTTTAGAGTTATATAACCCGCCTCAAAGGTTACCACAAGATCCAAGCTCCAAGCTCACGATTTCAAGGTAGAAGAAGATCTCTCAAACTTTATCACCAGAACACCTCCAAGGAAGAAGACGGAACCATGGTTAAGAGAGTTCAAAAAAGAAAGAAAGAAGGTAACCAAGATCCATGGATGAGATGAAGAAAGGAGAGAATGAGAGATAAGGATCATGGTTACCAAGGTAGAGGGTGAAGGAGACACCATAAGCTTGAGACTCATCCACTAATCTCCAAGAGAGAAGCTCCTCTAGGTCAAGGCTATCCACCAAAGAGAGAATGCAAGGATAACCAAAAAGGGTTCTCTTGCATGGAGAGAAAGAGGTATATATATAAGAGGGATGAGAGAGAGAGAGAAAGGGGAAGGTGTCATCACCTAAGGTGACACTTGTCTATGAGAAAGAGCCACATGCAACACCATGCAACGAGGTGATAAGATTTATGTCTTGCCCACTAGGTTACCTATGATGGTCATGGATGACATACATATCCACCTACTCACAAACCAATAGGGGTAAAACCCTAGATACCACAAACCGATAGGATGTCTCTTAAGACACCCACAAACCGATACAAGGCCTCTTCAAGGCTCTCAAGCCCAAGACAACACTTCTAGGTGTAAGACGCACCTCAAACATGCGTCCAAAACATCACCAAGGATGCCATCACACAACTAAGGTCCAAACAAGGTGCCCATCTCTTTCTCTTTCTTATAGATGATGCTAAGAGAGAGAAGGAACACTCTAGAGGTGGCAAACTTGCACATCAACCCCTATCCTAGGTAAATTGCAATTTGCACCAATCCTCTCTATAAAACACAGGCATCAAGCTCAAACAAGGCACTCAAAATTTCAACATGCCCTAATAACATCTCAGATGATTAGAGCAAGGACCTAAGTAACGTACTTAAGCAAAACAAATAGGATTATCCCAAAAGGTGGGTCAGGGTCCTTACAAGCCACAAACCCCTAATAGGGATTTTCCCCCAAAATCCTAAGAGAAAAGGGAAGGGTACTTCCTCCTCATCTCTTCCTCAAGCTCCCACATGGCTTCCTCAACACCATGATGATGCCAAAGAACCTTCATAAGAAAAAGGTCCTTCCTCTTTAGCTTCTTCACCCTCCGATCAAGGATCAACAATGGACCCTCCACATAGGTCACATCCTCATCAAGCTCCACCTCTATAGGATGCAACACCAACTCTGTATTCGGATGACACTTTCTCAGCATACACACATGAAACAGTGGATGCAACCTGTGCAATTCATGTGGCAAATCCAACCAGTAAGCCACCTTCCTGACACGTGCCATCACAGGGTAAGGTCCCATATACTTGGGAGCCATCTTACCCTTCTTCCCAAACCTCAGAACACCCTTCCAAGGAGAGACCTTTAGATACACCTTATCTCTCACTTAGAACTCCAAGGGTCTACAACAATTGTCTGCATACATACCTCTATCTGTCCTGTGCTACTTTCAATTGTTGTTGTATCACTTTGATCTTCTCTGTTGTATGATGTATAAGCAGGACCAAGAAGTTGATACTCACCTATCTCATACCAACACAATGGAGATCTGCAACGTCTCCCATACAATGCCTCATATGGTTCCATGCCAATACTACTCTGATAGCTGTTGTTGTAGGTGAACTCTATCAAACTGAGATGTACATCCCAACTTCCTGAAAACTGAAGAACATAGACCCTCAACAAATCCTCCAAGGTTTGAATGGTCCTTTCAAATTGACCATTTGTCTGCTAGTGGAAAGCAGTACTTAAACTTTAACTGCATACCCAAAGATGTGTGCATGCGCTCCCAAAAGTGACTCGTGAACTGAGGTCCTCTATCAGACATGATAGTAACTGGAACACCATGCAAACACACTATCTCATCCACATAGATCTGGGCAAATTTCTCTGCTGTGAACGTCATCTTCATGGGAAGGAAATGTGTTGACTTGGTCAACCTGTCAACAATCACCCAAATGGAATCATAACCTTTGGCTGTCCTAGGCAGGCCAACCACAAAGTCCATAGTCACATGATCCCATTTCCAATGTGGTATAGGAAACAATTGTAACGTTCTTACAGGCTTTTGATGCTCAACTTTGACTTGTTGACATACTACACATCTTGTAATGAACTCAGCTACATCTTTCTTTAATCCTGGCCAACAATACATGTCCTTTAGATTGTGGTACATCTTGGTACTACCTAGATGCATAACATATATGGATGAATGAGCCTCCTCTAGCACCTTCCTCCTTAGATCATTAGCATCATGTACCACTATCCTGTCAGGGTAACAAACTGTCCCATCATATGACTCGTGAAAGCCATCACGCTTCTCGCTGCCAAACTTTGATTTAATCTATTGTATCACGGTATATGTCTGTTGTGCCTCTCTGATATTCTATCTCAGTGTAGGCTTCACCTGTAGATGTGCCAATAAACCAGCTAACAAAGTAACCTCCAACCTGACATTCATTTGACGCAAGGAGACCAAATGTCTCGCTTGTGGCACATCAAAGAACTCAACTGGACTCTATCTATGGATGAGGATGAAGACTTCCTGCTTAACATGTCTGCCATGACATTCGCCTTTCCCAGATGGTAATTCATCATGTAGTCGTAGTCTTTGATCAACTCCATCCAACGACGCTGCCTCATATTCAACTCATGTTGTGAAAAGATGTACTTCAAGTTCTTGTGATATGTGAAGATCTAACACTTCTCTCCATATAGGTAGTGCCATGGACTGTTGCTGCTAACTCTAGATCATGGGTTGGGTATTCTCCTCGTGTTTCTTAATTTGTCGGGAAGAAAAAGAAACCACTTTCTTGTCTTTCATCAACACACAACCCAAACCATTCCTGGACGCATCACAAAAGATGATGTATCCTTTTCCTTGCTCAGGCAAAACTAGAACTAGTGCACTTATCAACTTTTCCTTCAACGTTTGAAAAGCACATTGACATCAGTCATCCCAAATGAATGACACATCCTTCCTTGTTAACTTAGTTAGGGCTAAGGTGATAGCAATGAAGTCCTTGATGAACCTCCTGTAATAGCCTACCAAACCTAGAAAATTGCACACTTCTGTCGACGTCTTGGGATATTCCCATTCTGTCACAAACTCTACTTTCTTAGGATTCATTCGCACTCCATCGACAGATATAACATGCCCCAAGAAAGCTACCTCCTTCAACCAAAACTCACACTTTCTAAACTTAGCTTAAGACTGGTGCTGTCTCAACATGGTCAACATCTGAGAAGGATGTTGCTCATGTTGTTGACTATCACGATTGTATATAAAGATGTCATCTATGAAGACCACCATGAACTGATCTAGAAATGGCAAAAACACTATGTTCATCAAATCCATGAACACTGCTGGTGCATTGGTCAGTCTAAACGGCATAACCACAAACTTGTAGTGACCATTCCTCATCCTAAAAGCTGAATTAGGTATGTCATCCTCCTTGACCCTTAACTGGTGGTAACCTGATTGTAGATGTATCTTTGAGAACTCCATCGCACCATGTAACTGGTCAAACAGATCATCTATTCTCGGAAAGGGATACATATTCTTTATCATCACCTTTTTCAACTGTCAGTAGTCTATGCACAAACTCATAGATTCATCCTTCTTCTTCGCAAACAACACTGGAGCACCCCAAATTGACGTATTCGGTCTGATGAAACCTTTGTCAAATAGTTCTTACAATTGTCTCTTCAACTCTGCCATCTCTGTTGGTGCCATCCTATACGGTGTCTGAGCTATAGGTTGCGTTCCGAGGACCAGATTGATCTCAAAATCAATCTCTCGGGGTGGGGGAACACCTGGAAACTCCTCAGAAAATACATCCTCAAACTCTCTAACAATTGGAACCTCATGAATACTAGGACTCCTTGCCTCGGTATCCATCACGTATGCCAAAAACGCCTCGCAACCCTATCTCAGAAACTTCCTTGCTACCATGGATGATACCAGACATGTCAGAAGGATCTTCCTATCTCCTTGAAAGATCCATGTCTCACCACCATCTGCAAACATTGCTCGCTTGGAACTAAAATCCAAGACTTCTATGTACTTCTCCAAGGTATCCATTCCAAGGATCACATCAAGTCCATACATGTCAAGTGGTATGAGATCCACTTGAATGTTGTGCTCTGAAAAGGAGAGGATACAGGAAGGGCACACATCTTGCAACACTATAGAACCAACTAACAGGGTTTCTAACAACAAACTATTCCTCTTATGACTAATAGGCAAAAGACAACTTTTAAGCACTTCACGAGCGATAAAAGAGTGCATTGCACCCAGGTCAACCAAAACAGATACATAGTAAGAAAAAATAAATTAGAATGATATAATTCCATCTGACCTATCATGACTCACAGATTGACCACCGCCTCTGACAGACTCATGGCATAGAACCTAGCCATTTCCTATTGTCACCCCCATCCTTTGCTTCCATGAGAAGACGATCCAACCTGTGATGCTTGGCCACATCCTCATCCTTCTTCGCCACTATTGTGCTATCTCTGCAAGCCCTACTGACTCTTCCTTGGTTGTCCAGTCACTTCATCACCCCTAATTAGACGTTATCGCCTCAAATGTCCAATATGTCCACACTTATGGCAAGCCCAATTCCCATATTGTGGCCTAGATGGCCCTGTCATCGATGTTGATGCAACAGTCTGGGCTTCTGTGGGAGGAAAACTACGACCTCTACCTTTACTTGGTAACCACTATGTCGAGGCACTAAGCCTCTGCAGTACAGGTGGTGTAGAAAACCTTGGCTTCTTAAAGCCTCCTGACGACTGCCCCTGAGGCTGTACATACCTCTTCTTGGCACTTGCCTCTCTCTTCTCCTTCACAAACCGCTCTATCCTCTGAACAGACTCCAAAAACATAGCAAACCTCTCTTGATTCTCTAAGGAAACAGTTGGAGTAGACAACTCAACGTGCAACCCCTTCTCAAAATGACGAATCCTCTTGTCCTCCATGGCAGCCATGTGAGGACAGAACCTCAATAACTCCATAAACCTTGCTCCATACTCGTTGATCGTCATGGATTCCTATCGAATCCTATCAAACTGGCTGATTTTCTCATCAAGATACATTCGAGGAAAGTACCGACTAATAAACTCGTGTCGGAACTCCTCCCAATCAATCACAACACTGGGTCTCTTCTCCTCCTCTATGGCCCACCAATGCCCAACACTCCCTTTTAGAAGGTACACCACATGCTTCAACTTATCCTCTTTAGGGATACTCAGGATTTTAAAATCCTTGTCAAGCTTGGTAAGCCATTAATTCACATCCACCGAGTCAGCTGTCCCCGCATATATACTCAACCACTCCAACACGATGAAGCCGCTCGAAAGTCTTCCCACTACCTAAAGATTCAGTATGGGGAACTGGTACCCTAGGCTGAGGTGCAAGCATCATGTCCGCCATATAAGTCATAGTAGCCATACAATGCCCAAAAAGAGATTGAAAGACAGGGTTTTCAACTATGTCTTGGTCGAACTGGGGGACTTCAAGAACCCAATCTTCTCATGCCTGGTTCCTTGCACCACCACCTGGTGTTGCAACATTGCTCTCGCTAGCATGTTCTTTGTGTTCTCTGAAATATTTAAGCTTTCTTCTACTTCTTATGCAAAATGAGAAGTCACTATAAGACAGACTGGAGGACACTAGAATAGACACAAACCCTAATCCTAGGTCCATGTAGACTCAGCGAACCTAAAGCTCTGATACCAACATGATTGTGACACCCATTGCCACACAAAGCGAGATTACTCAAAACATAACTGTGGAAGAAAGATTAACGAACTAATTACTAGAAAACACTAAAAATTAAAACCATTTCATAAAACTACCAAACAACAAGAACTTCTACATAAAGGTGCTTTCATGCCTCAAATTACTTACTATATGTGCCATCAACCTATTACCAGAGAACCTATTCCAGAACATATATACATGATTCCACCACATATGTACATAACATGTATATGAGCCAGCCACATAAAGAAAGCACATCCACAAAGCATCTACAAGACGTTCCCAAAGAATCGAGTGTACATGGACGACTCTAGGACTCTATCAACAAAAGACATCCAGCAACACTTCCAACCTTATTAGCTACTTCTCCTCTTACTGCTACTCAACCTCCACAACACAATCTCTACCTCTTCACACTTGTCCACCTAAAAAGGGTGTGGGAAACCCACAGGGTGAGATTCCAAATCTCAACAGGAGATAGAACTCCCCACCAACTCTATTATTATCACAGATAAGATAAATAAAGCAGCACGAAAGTACAACTATGTGAAATAGGTAATGATCATTAACAAGAAGATCAATTACTATTGAATTATGAAACATCTTAATAATTTAAAAGGAATACAAAGAACATGTATAATTCCTATCAACAACACTGTATGAAGATCAAGCAAGGCCTCATCCAATGTTTCTATATTTTGATCCTACACAAGTACACTACACAGATGATTATGCATTTTATTATGCACCGAGAATTTGGGTCAAACCACCCAAATCCCACCGACCATTTGATAAGTCGAAATCGGTGCCATACAAGGTCTAATGGAAGAGCTGGAATCTAAGACCTCACCTTCCTCGGTCAGTACGAGTGAACATGCAGTGACATCATAGGTCAACTGCATCCAACGACGTATAGTCTAGTTGTGCAGATTTAGCCCACCTTAGTACATGTCACAACATGAGTGAGATTGAGCTACGGTTCACAACCATACTCTTCCAGGTATGGCTTGCAACCAATCCTGTGTTACATTTCATGGAGCTACGGTCTAAAGTTGTACTCTTCTATGTATGTCTCATGACCAATCTTGTGTTACATATACATTCAGGACACAAGGAGATACCTTAACTTGCACCCCGCATATTCAACAATATGTGTTATGAGTTAAAGTTATTTCACCATTCAACAAATGCTGACACTGAATGGATCTATGGCATAGAGCAAACTACAAGATTAGGTTCCACTTGATTAGTTAGGTTATTTAAGTATCTTTTAGCATCAATCAAGTTACAACTACAACCTCAAAATAAATTCTACATAAACAAGGGCATGACACATCACCAGAACATACTAAAACATATAAGGTGTGATCTCATCACATCATCACTTCCTGTCTATATTTCAACATGTGTCCATTACAAGGACTACATATCTTGGGGGCGACAACCCCTCCTCTCATTACTGAGGAAATTGTTATACAAGGCATCAACCATCATCTGGTCATAAGACTATTTCCTCCTCTTTCTGTGTTACCACATCACATGTGCCTCACAAGGCTTATTCGAGCATATCATAACCACCATAGCTCATACCTGGTTATGTAAAACAATTGATGTTACCTGCATAGTTAGAAACTTGTAGCAAGAAGAGCAATACACCATTAACAATATCATCTTATAAGATCCATGCCATACATGTTACATCATTAGAATTAGGGTTTCCATTTAATCAATTAGGTTTTACAAGGTGGAGTCAACAACCACCCTTAGATCATTACTTCCATCATCATCATAAGGTATGTTACGAGATATAGAAACATGGCTCCCATTATCATACATACAACCACCCCAAAGGGTATCACATCATATCATGTCACCCTATCATCAACATGGTGTATCACAAACACCACTAAAAGATATCGGTTATAACATAAAGTATCAGGTTAACCCTAAGTGTGTCAGGAAACCCCATCAAGGTATGTGTATCAGTTAAAGATATACTAGGTGAGCAAGCAAGGTGTCGACCTACCAACTCAGGAGGGTGTATCTGTTTGGAGTTCAAGGCATATTGGTCTAACATCATGGGTGTATCAGGCAACAACACCTCAAAGAGAGGGTGTCAGCCAACCCAACCTATCGGGTAACACCATCACATGGTGTGACAGGAAATGTTCGTATGTTGGGTATTGACATGGTGATGGGTTGCTTAGGGTTTCAACAACACGTCTAAGTTGTGATGGCTGTCAACATGCCGGGCATGAACCCCTCTTAAGGCATGATGGCCAGATCTCTGACGTGTAATTCTCTCAACACATGCCTAGCCATAATGGCCCACCCTCCTAACACACGTCAGCCTTGTTACTTCCAAGTCATGATGACCCGCCATAAGGGTGACGACTTGTGCAACATAGGTCATGACAACCAACATTCTCCATGCATAGCAGTAACCAACCCATATCGTTTTAAGTGTTACGAGGTCATGACGACTAACAACAAAATGTTTTGACCCAGACATTGCCAAGGTTGTGATGACATGTCACAAGGAGTCACAGTCAGTGGCATGACAGGTCGTGATGACCACCCATAACATATCATCCTATCATGCCTATGTGCCTCATCATTTTCATCCTAGGAACACTCATTCATGCAAGGCAAGAAAGAGTAACACAAGGGCTAAAACTAAGCAAGATTATTCTTCAAAGTAGATCTCAAACTTCTAAGAAGAACTACTAACAGGAAAGGGATAACATTCTAGAGATAAAGAGAAAGATATCATACAAGAAGTGATAATAACAAAGAGGATTTAGATTTATATAATCTACCTCAAAGATCACCACAAGATCCAAGCTCCAAGCTCACAAGCTCAATGTAGAAGAAGATCTCCCAAACTTGATCACCACAACACCTCAAAGGAAGAAGATGGAACCATGGTTAAGAGGGCTTGAAGAAGAAAGAAAAAAGGTAACCAAAATCCATGTTCGAGAAGAAGAAAGGAGAGAAGGAGGGCTAAGGATCATGGCTTACCAATGTAGAGGATGAAGGAGACACCACAAGCTTGAGACTCGTCCACCAAGCTCCAAGTGAGAAGCTCCTCTAGGTCAAGGCCGCCCACCAAAGAAAGAATGCAAGGATAACCAAAAAGGGTTCTCTTGCATGGAGAGAAAGAGGTATATATACAAGAGGGATGAGAAAGAGAACAAGGGGAAGGTGTCATCGCCTAAGGTGACACTTGTCCACAAGAAAGAGCCACATGAAACACCATGCAATGAGGTGATACGATCTATGTCTCGCCCACTAGGCTACCTATGATGGTCATGTCCGACACACATATCCACCTACTCACAAAACGATAGGGGTAAAACCCTAGATACCAGAAACCGATAGGATGTCTGTCAAGACACCCAAAAACCAATACAAGGCCTCTCCAAGACTCTCAAGCCCGAAACAACACTTTAAGGTGTAAGGCACACCTCAAACATGTGTCCAAAACATCACCAAGGATGCCATCACACAAGCAAGGTCCAAACAAGGTGCATGTCTCTTTCTCTTTCCTCTAGATGATGCCAAAAGAGAGAAGGAACACTCTAGAGGTGGCAAACTTGCACATCAACCCCTATCTGGGTAAATTGCAATTTGCACCAAACCTCTCCACAAAACACAAACATCAAGCTCAAACAAGGCACTCAAAATTCAAACATGCCCCAATTACACCTCAAATGATTAGAGCAAGGAGCTAAGCAACATACTTAAACAAAACAAATAGGGTTAATCTTAAAATGTGGGTCAGGGTCCTTACAATATTGGCATCATCATTTGTTCCTCATCGGCCTCGACTCTCTCAGATGCTTCTCTTCATTTGTGACTCAGTTGGGATTTTGTGACAGAAAAAGTGGTCGATGAAGGGTCTTCATCGGTATTGGGTCGATAAAGGGAGCCCCCCTCACCTCCCCACCCTTCCTCCTCACCCCACCCTTTCTACCCATATAACCCCACATACCCATCCTCCTCTCCTCCTCTACATCTATGCTTCATCTCTCGATTGCCTCTATACTTTTTGAAGACGTATCTTTTAGATGGATCATCGTCTCCCATAAATGCATGCTTTTCCACAAGCCACCTTTTTTCCCTCGTTGCATGTATCATTGTCACCAACGACACTGTTTCTCCTTCCCTACCTTTTGTTTTGCATGTCATAAGATGGGCTACCTCTCATACTCTTTCCCACTCTTTGTCTGACATCCCCCTATTGTCATTGCCCCCTGCCATGCGATGACCCTTGGGACCTGTTACATCTCACCTTCCACGTATATCCCATCATCGATCTAACAAAACATTCAAATCTTCTCTTATCCCCTGGCATGGATCTTACTGCACTAAAAAATTCACATATACATTTTCATCAAAACTACATGCAATAATACCACCCACAAGCTGACGGGTCTTATCACAAATATAGTTAAGGATCGAATATTAAGAGTCAACATAGTTAAGAATCTTTCTAGTCGTATCTAGTTAAGCTAAGACTATTATTTAGAACCAAGATTGATTTGGGTTGAGTTAAACTAATTGCATGTAAAACAAAACTGTGGGATGAAAATTGAGTTTAGATTAATGATGAAGGTTACTAAGTGGAATTGGGTTTCACCATCACTACACACACAAACATATCCATAGTATCATCAAGCTTGATACAACCATTCAAATGGAGCAAAATAAAGATCCACTCGTTAGTTGTGAGAAATTGCATATATATCTCTATGAGCTTGATGTATTGTTACTCATAGATAATGTATCTACTACTCTAGAGATATCTCCTTGGAAGTTATCATCCAGGCATCAATAAAGTTATTTATATTCAAATCCTAAGTATTGAAGTTCTCGCAATAAAGGAATAACATAAATCATGTAGAGTAGGTGATCAATCCATGAAACATGCACAAAACTATTAAGATTGCATTGAAAGCATTATATACAAGCCATAGAGGATTAAGGAATGTACATGCAAGTACGGGTAGATGGTCTAGTCCCAACACCCCAACGAGAAGTACTTCTCTCTCTTCATGGAAAAAATAGAAAAAACATGGGAGAAGGAAGAATTAGCCATTGCCATGGCAGAGAAGAGGATTGTAGATTAGGGAAGAAAATTTTATCTTCTATCATGGTGGCAAGGATGATCTAATCAAGAAATAAGATGCCCCCAGTGGAAGGCATCTATGGGGTTGATATCTTCTTGGGTTCTTCATTCCTAGAACTCTAGTTTTTAGAGAAGAGGAATGGTTGATGGATGGGTGGAGGCCAATGTAGACATGAACCCCTACCACTTTCTTGGTGAGAAGATAGATCTTAGCAGATCGGAGATGGGAGTGAGTAGGGACATCACAAAGGCGTCAATGGCAATAGTTGATGGAATCATCTTCCTTGGATAGGCAAAAAGCACCAACCCATCGACATGATGGAGTGGAAGAGATCCCCTCTAATGGAGGGGGTTGGGTATTTATAGTGGTAGGTGGAAATGTCTGTGGATGGGGGGAAATTTGACTTGAATTGGGGGAATTTGAGTTGAATTTACCACATAAACTTGGCATCCATAAGGAACTTTAGTTGTTGGGCAGAGTTGATGAGGTGCGGTCATCAACCTTCGGTTGCCGGGGCTAGCCATTGGTCTTTGGTCGCCGGGGTTGGGCTGTGACTTTGTACGCCTAATGAGTTGGGACTGTTGGGGACATGTCCCTCGAGCTGTAGTCTCCGACCTCAGCCATCATGTATAACTTATTGAGGTAGATCATCAGGTCTAGATCGATGGACAAAGAGTCAATGAGTAACAATTATGAATTCAACTCGAATTGGGAGAAATCAGGTCGACTTCAACTCGTTAGTTTGGCATCGTCGGGTGTTCATCTTCAGTCTCAACTCTGTATGGTGATTTTTGTTGGTCGAGACTATATTGGGAGTTTTGTGATAGAAAATTGGTCGGTGAAGGGTCTTCATCACTCTTTGGTCAAGAAAGTTGGCAGAACATGCTGCCTGGGCAATGGGGGACAAACTTGACTTGAATTTGGGGAATTCAAGTTGATTACGTCAGGTTAAACTTACCCACTTGTCATGCACATATTCTATTAACTTCATCAATTGACAAGCACTAGAATCCTGTCAGGGTGTAGGTTGACGAGGAGGCAAGTTGGACATTGGTCAAAGGACTCAGTCTGATCCTGTCAAGAGTGATTTGTAGAGGCATCGTCGATCGAGGAACTAACTGCCTACTGGAGTAGTTTTGTAGACCATCATTCAGTCTCAGAACAAGCCCACCCAAGGGAATCTATTGTTGTGACATTGGGAAATTTCTGGTGAGGGGTCTGAGTCGATAAGAGGCCTAGGTTGATGGGAGGTCTGGCCATGGAGAAACATGTCCAAAATTTCAAAAACTTTTATTGGGCCCGCTAGCTGGTTCCAAGCTGGTGCACATGATGTAGATCTTAATCCTTCTATAGAAAGTGATGGAATCAATTATAATCTTTAGTATTCACATAAAACTAAGCAAAACTACATAGAGGCAAAATCGTAGGTATATTAAGGGATTTAAGTGTAAAAGGGACTAAAGATGCGACTGAAACTAAGATGAATATGTATTCATCACCCATCATCCTCTCCCTCCTCTCATTATCCGGATTTGTCATATGCTAACCCTTTCTCCATTCTTAGCATCCCTGACGACATTCCTGACTCACCACATCTGACCACCTAAGATGCCCCTCCCATCCCCTTGTCCTCTAGTTTATCGATTTGTTTCATCTTTCCCTTCGATATCGTCTTCCTCCTCCCCATTCTCATCAACCTTTATATCCCCCTACCACCCACCTATTTAGGTCCTTTTAACCCTAAACCCTTCCCTTTTTCCCATCTACAATGCATGGCCCATCATCCCCTTTTGAGGTCAAGTTTACCATGGACCTACCAGCCAACTCTATGCATCTTATCAAGGTTATCACCAGTCATAGTGTCATGGTTACCATCAACAACAACCTAGATAGCAACTCAACATCCTTTATGTCAATGGTGTTATTTTTCACCTTCTTCCTGGACACACTATTGTCAAACTAAAAATCCTATATCCATCACATCTCCTATACCCTGTTCATGAAGGAACTAAACTTGACCAACTTTACTGGAAAGTCATGACGATCCCATGCGGAAACAACTTCATCTAACACACCTTATACAAATGGTTGGTTGACCAAGGGTCTTTCCTTGCTGATTCGGGGGAAGAGGGGGGTTCGGGATGGGTATCCATCTCTAACTTCCCACCCAACTATGGGAAGTGTACATCTTCATGACATGCTCATGCCATTGGCACTAGTCTACAATTTGTCCATGCAAAAACCTTGCTACCATCAAACTATATATAATATTTATTCTCTATTAATAAAGCCATCGAACTACCAGTTTTGATAAAAGTTCGTTTGGAAAAACAATTTACACTATCAAAATCATTGTGGAAAACCCCACACCATCATCCACTACTTTCACCGACCTCTCCTACCATTCTCCATTATGGTTTGTCCCACCAACAGTAAACCCAAACCTAACAATGAATCATGAGGAAACCATCAGACAAAGAAATGGTATGGGAGAGAAAAGAACACCAACACCCTTACAGAATAAATACAAAACCTCATAGTCCACGCCAACACAAAAGACCTTTCATAACATCTCCCACTCACAAAAACACTCACACAAACTTCATGGATAAGGTCAAACCCTTTCCATTTCACAACAACCCGACTCCATCTTCAATCATCGACAAAGACACAGTTGACAAACTAAAAACAACCATCATCAAGGAACTCATGTCATCATAGAGTTCAAAGAAAAATATGACATCCAAAGATCTAGTTGTAGTCACATCCTTGAGCTCACTCATATCCACTATAGAGAACACACCAAGAAAAACTTCTTCACCATGGAAGATGAAGGTACATCATCTACATATAATACAACTTCTTGTATAGATACATCTCAACTTGATATACTTGCTTATGATCAAGATATACCTATCAACAACATAGCAGATATCACATCATGGACTTATATCAATTCTTTCACATCTTTAACATCAAATATGCATATGCTAACATAGTTTTAAATGACATTGAGAAATATATGGGATGGAATAATATACACACATCCATTTAGTAGGAAACCATATAAAAACTCTCCATATATCTTAGATATATAACATTGTTTGCTGAGTTTAGACACCACTCATAAATGATCACAATGTTAATATGTATGCCGAGCGAGACAATCATATGATGATTGAAATAAAAAATTACATAAAGGATTTGATTAATAATAACAAAGGTAAGCTTCCAATTCATTTTGTTTCACTCAATTATGAGATAATGAGGAAACATAATGAATGTCTAAAGAATGATATTACTCAATGATGCATGTCTTCAAGTACATTAATTGAACAATGAGATCATACATATGTTAAGAGTATGTACATTCTTATTATGTCCCTAGTCAATTATTACTGTGGAAGGTAGATAGACAACAATAATACATAAGACTGAAGTGTGTGTTGGTTGATGACAAAATCTCACCAGTCATGATATGTGATATCAAACCAAGCACACAGATACTTGTTAAAGAATAGTGTATCAGACAAACCCACCTTGAGAGTGACACATGGAAACAATAAATGGTGGTCATAGTCATCTCTCAGAGTGAAGGTGGTGATTGTGGTTCTTAGACCTAAAATCACTACACTCATCACTTGTCATTCAATATACTTTGACATGAATAAGGATTGTCATAACCGTGATGATTGGGTAGTTGTGACACATGGGGATTGATAATGAGTGATGTAGATGGGATTTGTCCCTCCTACTAAAGTTTGATATCCAGGCCACTTGATAATCGAGTCTGAGAAAGGAATGCACACACACATGTGAATCAATATATGATATTGAGGTCACATATATATCAGACAGTCTACTCTAGGTTCAAGGAACATGGATTGAAGGTTGAAGAGGATGATGATTTCACTCCTCAAGTTCACTCCTGATATCAGAGACAAAGGAATTATACAATCATCGTAACACCTAATACAATTTGTAAGTTGAATTTGTTCTTCAACTTTCCATTCACTTGAGTAGCACTGATGTGCGACTAGGAACCACTATTTGGTTGTGATGTCATAAACTAGTTATGGGAATTCACTGTCAACGTGATATGGGACCTATAGGGTCATACACTTAAGATACACCTAGAAGAGGAGTTTAACCATGAATGATAATTGAATTGATTACGACAGTGTTTAGATATTCAATTCAAGCAACAAATCAGCTGCCTAAACTCCCAACTGATCGATCCAAGTGTTGAATTGACCGGTTGGAGTGTCAGGTTGATTAGAAATTTAATTGGTTCAATTCTTCCTGAACTGGGGAGCGAACTGACCAGTTCACATAGTGAACCAATGGGCTTGGGTCGCCAACCGATTGTTTGGTTGGGTGAGATGCTTGATTTGTGGAGAAATTCGATTGCATCAACGATTAGTGTTAACATCATGTTGTGCATTGATTGGATTTGAATTCCCAATTCACATGTGATTGGGAAACATGGAGAAACACCCAGTTTGCTAAGTGAACTGATTGGCTCGCTTGTGAATCAACCAGTTTGCCACTCAAATTCATGATCTTACGGTCCCTTCCACTCCCACACAGATTGGGAACCCAGACCCTAACCCCTCCTATAAATACAGAGGTACTAGGGGCTTCTCAGATAGAACTCAATTGCCTCTAATAATTCTTTTCCTCTCTGATTGTGGTAACTAATAGAGAGCTTGAGCAAGTCCTACCCGATAAATGGAGGGATAGCAAGGGAGAGCAATTATGGGAGAGCAAGTTGGTGACTAGTACACCAACAGGAGGAACAACTCCTTCATGTCAGTTCTAGTAGAATGACAAGAGTTCAAGTCGATCTGTGTGGACTTCTATAGAGATGAGGATGTTGTTGCTTGCCGCTAGGAGGATAACATCAACCTATAGTCCGTGGTTGAGCTATTATAGATGTTGTCCAAGTCTCCTGTCTGTGGAGGAGATTAGGAGATGTTGCAGATGAGTCCCAATGCAACTAGGAGTGTTGCGCTACTACAATGAGTTATAGTCGATGGACTTGCTCTAGGACCAGGTACGAACTCATTAAACCATCCTTACCATTACATAATTGTTGACGCGATCTTGATGTTTTGGGAAATATTGATAAATAATTTTTTTGTTTCTACTGCCTACCTAGTGTCCATATTTCCCTAAAACGGTATCAGAGCCACGCCAATTTACTATGTTCTGGGATAATCGATATGATCAGATTTTTAGTTTTAATTATTTATTTGTTTCATACGATGTAAATACTTAAACTACTTAATGTGCAAATCTGATAAAAACCACATATAATCCCAAAATCTCTCTCTCTCTCTCTCTCTCTCTCTCTATATATATATATATATATATATATATATATATATGCAATTTACATGAGTAACCCTAAAAGAGGGTTTTGATGGTGGATGTGTAGCATGGTTATGGCCAATAAACATAACTATGTGTGCATGACGATTATGTATTTATTTCCTATTTAATCTCAATTTTCATACCGAGCCTCTACCTTCTTTTTCCCAATGTAAAAGTATTATTCTTTCCTACCTATGCTCTTGTCGAATGTAACTCGAGGTTTCTCATTACCATGTAATAAGTTTAATAGCAAATATGATTTTTTTTCTTACAACGATGAAGATGACGATCAATGTCAGGAGAACCGACCGTTTTATGCGACAAGCCTACCAGCTAGAGGACCAAGGAGGGAAAATCATAGGTGGAGTGAATTTATCCTGGTGGTCCCAACCGACCATTTGGAGGTGTCCAAACATCAACTGCATAGGTGGCTAGATGATCATTTTAGATGACCAACCGACCAGCCAAGAGGTGAGACGACCAGTTTAAGGGTTGAACTCATCAGCCCAAATTGGGAACCACAGATCTACACGAATAACATGTTCATGCATGTGATGTAGACCTAGGTTGTAATAATTCCTTGTGGCTCCAAGGAATTACATTAGAATGGACATAACCACCACCTTTTGTTTTATATTGCTTGTTTATGTTGTGGGATATAGCATGTACATGATACACACTATATATGCGTGGTAATTGGATAAATTATATGTATTTATATATATACAAAATCCCTCAAATAAAATATTAAGTCTTAGATGCTTTCCATTAGTGGCATACATGAAAAACTTGATCAAATAAGTGTAGGTTACACCTAAGCGTGGTGTGATGTCCATCTTGTGGAAGTGTGATGGTAGATATGTGGGTTTGCCCAAGTAGGGTGCATATGTATCGTGTTGGCTTTTGGGTCAGGCTTAACTATGTGTCCTTAATGAGATTAAACATAGAGTCATAAAGATTATTACGACAAGGAGTTGTGCACATCGTCTATCCTAGAATTGCATAAGATGCAATTGACATACATTATCTACCTTACTAGTTGACTATGGACGTTGGTGTTCGCCAGGTAATACTTGAATTATTTTGGATCCTAAATCACTAGAAGATGTACGCTGCAATCTTCCAAATTGATATGTGAGGTCTATCGATTTGAATAAAATAGTAAGAGTGATAGCTAATTAGAGATCTAATTAATATCGTTAATTTTCATCAAATCAAATCAAATTAAAATGAGAATTGACAAAATTGCAAATTCTTTTATAGAATCAAATGGCAAGACACAACAACAACTTTTCTCTATTATCAGTCATTGAGAAGGACAAGTTCAATGGGAATAACTTCAACGACTGGTTCATGATGCTAAGAATCATTCTCACACAGGAGCGCAAGCTCTATGTCCTGGAGACACCAAAGCCAAATGAACCTCTTCCCAATGCAGATAAGGCTGACAGGGATGCTTACAAGAAGCATACTAAAGATGTCTTTGATGTCAAGTGTCTTATGATATGCTCCATGTACTATGAGTTGCAAAGTCAATATGAGAACATGGATGTTATTGAGATGGTCACACATCTTAAGAACATGTTCCAAGATCAAGCAAGTCAGGAGAGGTTTGATGTCTCTAAGGTGTTGTTCAAATGTAACATGGCAGAAGGAGATCAATTAAGTCCTCATGTAGCTCATTGGGTATGTGTAGAACCTTACTAGACTAGGATTCCCCTTGGGTCAAGAGTTGTCCACTGATGTGATTCTACAATCTCTGCAAGAATCATACAGTCAGTTTGTCATGAACTACAATATGAATGACTTTGACAAGCTATTGACAAAGTTATTAGGCATGTTGAGAATAACTAAGGCAAAAATGAAGAATGACAAGTCTAAGTGTAGGATGATGATTATCAAGACAAAGGGGAAGTCTAAAGGTAAAGGCAAATCTAAGAAGAGTTTTAAAGCTGGCCAGAAGCCTAAGTTTTCATATCTCAAGGCAAAGGGGGAGTAAAAAAGGGAGTCAATTGTCACCACTGTCACCAGCCTGGACATTAGAAAAGGAATGGCCCTCTCTTCCTGGAGGAATTAAAGAAGAAGAAGGAAGGGGAAGATACCTCTACTTCATGTATACACATTATAAGATAAATTTGATTACTTCTTCATCATGATATGTGATACCAGATGTAGATCTGAAATATATTTATGTGCATTATCTGATAAAAAGTAAAGTCTTTATGAAAGGGCAAGAGTGGACAATGTGGAGCAAGTGTTGTTGTAGCTTTAGTTTACATTTAGAATTTATCTTAGCCCATTGGGAATGTAATAGAGTTAGTTGAACTGTTATTTCATTATGCTAACAACTAAAACATTTACTTTAAGCATCTTGTGTGACAAGGATGATAAATCAATAAAGAGTTGTTAATGCTTCTATCTCAAAGATGTGATCTTGAATGGCAATGCCCCAACATCTAGTGATCTTTATATGAAAGGATCTAAATATGAATGTTAATAACGTAAACACCAAAAGGATTATAATTGATAACTCAAACAATCTATAGCATTGTCATCTTGGGCACATATATAAGAAATGCATATTGAGAATCCATATAGATGTTTATCAAGAATCTTTTGGTTATTGAACCAATAAGAGACGTGCACGTCTTAATTATGAGCAATATGACAAAATACCCTTCACTCGATGTAGTGGGAGGACAATCACTCTACTAGAACTTATACATGTTGATGTATGAAGATCTTATAGAATAAATTCTAGAGGTAGTTGTTTGTACTTCATTATATTCACCGATGATCTCAGTTGACATAGGGTTTGTATTTGGTGAAATACAAACATGAATCTCTTGAAGTGTTCAACGAGATTATAAATGAAGTATAATTATTAAGAAACTTTGATATGATCAAATGTTGAAATATTTTACGTAAATAGTTTGAGGACCTTCTGGAAGGACTTTGATAGTGTATCATAAATCAAATCCACATGAAACATGATGATATATCAGAAAGAAGGAATTACATCCCGATTAATCATGATGTGATTATCATTTTATTTAATCATCTAATCTCCACATGAATATATACTTTACACTAAAACAATGTACCATATAAAATGATTTATGGACATCATATGAGATATGATATGGGAGTGTCCTGATGTATCTTAAGGATCAAGACTTATATAAAGAAAGTAGTTTCTTGAAAAGGTTTATCCACAAACCATAAGTGTTGAACACTACCTTTAATCCCAATCTAATAACAAAAGTGTTTTGTTACTAGGATAACTGAGTTCCAAAATAATCAGTGGGAGTAAAAGTAGAACCCAAAAATTGTGAGGTTGATAAGGAGGTACTGTAAGGACCCTGACGTGGAATATTATCGCACTAACAAAATCACTTGGGGTTGAAATCTCTGAGCTTTTACCAAAACCTCATGTAATAATACCACCCGCAAGCGGACGGGTCTTATCACAGTATAGTTAAGGATCAAATCCCAAAGGACAACGTTTTTAAGAATCTTTGTCATTCGAATCTAGCTCAAGTAAGACTAATATTTAGAATGATTGGTCGATTTGAGGTTAACTAAACTAAATGCAAGAAAGTAAAAGAGTAGAATTAAAGTTTGTTCTAGATTAATGATATGGAATCGCTGGGATGGTACCGGGTTCACCACCACTACCCATGCAACCACATCCAAACACATAACATCCAGGAAAGATATAACTATCCAAATGGAGCTGTTGTGAACCCTCTGCAAGGATAGGATCACATAAGCGTCATCTTAGGCATCAAATTTCTCTTCACCCTCCGGATCACTCAGTTACGGCTCTGAAGATGCAACATCCAACTGAGGCTGAGGGCCCCCCTTACGAGCGTTAGGTACACAGAAGCGTCACTGTGGGCTAGATGGCTTGTCCCCTCATGGATCATACACTTACGACCTCAAGGAATCATATCAGAAGTTCTCATCAAGGATTCGACCATGATAACCAACAATCAGGTAGGTGATTAGTCTGCAAGCAAACATTGACGATTAACAAAGAAGATACAAATACCCAATTGAAGTTGTGGGACCCCTTGTGAGCGTTAGGCATACAAAAGCATCACCGTAGGCTAGATGGCTTGTACCCTCACGGATCATACACTTACGCCTCCAAGGAATCCCATTCTATTTCTAGTTTGGGAGTCAACCTCGTTAATCGACATCCTACCCTACATATAGAAGTTCTCGCAACATAGGGAAGAACAAGATAAAAGCAAGCAGGTAATCAATCTACAAACATTATCGATTAATAATGAAATGAAAAGTTATATACATTGCCTTGGAATGTTAAATGTAAAGACATAAAAGCATCAGCAGCGGGGCTAGTCCCTGCACCCCAGCAAAAGGGAACTACTCACTCATGGTGTGAGAAACAAGAAGAACAAGAGAGAAGGAAGATTCTGCCATGAGCATGATGTAGAAGGTAGTCACAACTCGGTGAAGATGATGCAGTCTTCTAAGTCATGTCGAGGCATATCTGGACGAGGAGGAAGAACCACCAAGGCAGACCGGGTAGACCTTTTTCTCCACCTTCTTTCTCTCCTTGACCTCCTTGCTCGCAGCAAGAGGAGGTGTGGGCGGCGTGACAATGGCATGAAGATGACGACGACATGGAGGATGAAGCTAGATCAAACCTTGCGCTTAAGCAACCTGTCAGCGTCCTCGGATCGATGCCCAAATGAGGACCATTGCCGTTCTATTTATATGCAATGGTCAAGTCCTCACATTTTTACTATGAGTTCGCTCCAAACAGTTTGGAGAAAATGGTCTTGGAGACCGTTTGACATCCAAATGGTCTTGCCTTTACGGTCTTTGCCTCTGATCGGTCTTGCAAATCTATGACCATATGGTCTTGAAGACCGTACAGATCCAAACGATCTTGGGCAAACAGTCTGCAGTCCATCGGTCTCTGCTTCAAACAGTTTCTACTCCAACCAGTCTTGAGTCCAAACAGTTTGGAGATGCAAATAATCTTGAAGACCGATGGGTTCCAATCAGTCTTGACTCCAATAGGTCTTGAGGACCGATGAGGCTTGCATGGAATTGCTAATCCAAATGGTTTTGGATCGTTCACATCCATATGGTCTGTAGATGTGCATAAAACAGTCTTCGCTTTATTGATCAGTCTTGGCACCCGAACGATCTCGAGGGTGACTGGCCTATCGGTCTTGAGATCGTATGGCTCCAAATGGTCTTGAAACTGTATGCCGCCAAATGGTCTTGAAACCGTATGCCACCAAACGGTCTTGAAACCGTATGTCGCCAAACGGTCTTGAGACCATATGGATGACTGGCTGAGACCGTTTGGGGTCGAGACCGCTTGGTCAAAACTGTTTGGTCAAGACCAAGGATGAGAGGATCTTGAGTGAATTCCATATGATGGTTGAACCTCATCATGACATGCATAAAATCAATATAAATCTAGTTAATAATCTTGATAATTGAATCATTTAAGAAATCTTGCATTTTGTGAGATTTTAGGAGATGAAATCTAAAGTATTGAATCGAATTTGTCCCAAAAAGGTGACTGAAAATCATGATGAATATGCATTCATCAAAACACCCTGAACTTAAATGTTGCTCGTCCTCGAGTAACTCAAAATCTGAAACAGACGCCAAATGAATACTTTCTGATCATGTGATTGCCTCCTCTTCACATCACGATTGTTTTCTTTCTGCTTAGTATGACTAAGCATCTCAACTTCCTGAGACCACTGAACACATCTTACCATATCTTTGTTCCTGAGTTTGTTTTCCAATATCACTTCCTCCTCACTTTTTCCAATAACAAGCATGTCAAAGAGTTTTGTAAGAGTCCAGAGATACTCACAGAACAACAAGTGTGCATCTGATCTGACACTGGTGTACTTCAGGGTAGTGGAGGCATTTATTTTGCCTTTAGGTAGAAAAGGGAGTGAAGGGTGGTATGGAAGAAATATATCTCTCCTCTATTCGACTCGAGATTTTTATTATATTATTTTCAATTTCATTTATTGCATTTTTTAATGTGAAAATCTCTTCTCTATTCGACTCGAGATTGCATTTTTTTGTGTGTGCTTTGACATCTTTTCTTGGTGGTATGCCCATATTAATTTGTGAGGGGTATGGAAGAAGCAGATATAGAGGGAAGTGGCGTGCCACCCCAAACTTAGAGTTTGGCACTATTTTGGCTATTTTTGTTTCTTTTTTATGGATGGAGGGGTACACAGATGATAGAATAAGTGTATAAGAGAGTTCAGATCAGAATGCAACTTGATTTATAATTCAGTGCACTGGGTTGTTCTCTTTATTGTACTCTACTCAAATAATGACTTGATGAGGATCGGGTGGGGATTCCATGTTAGTGTTCCACTAGTCAGTTAGGAAGCACGATGTGTTTGATCCCTATTAATTCGACAGACACTTGCCATTTTTGCAGAAGGATCATGATGTTAGGATTCATAAGCTTCACAAGATGGTTTCAATGAAAAGGATAGTCTAAAAAAGTGGCCCTTTTGAGGGTCTGCTTCGAATAAGGAGGGTATAATGATTCAAAATGCATAGAGATGGAAACAAAAAGTGTCAAAACTTCATCTAGTAGTTGTTAAAAAAACTTTTAACATTTTTGAAAATTTTGGTAAAAAATGCAACGATGAAATCTTAAGTCTGATTTAGATGGGTGAAGGTGGAAAGTGAAGTACGTACCACCCACCCTCCACCCCGAACTTAGAAATTTGCTCGTCCTGAGAAAACTCTAAATCTGAGATGGAGGGGAAAGTTCATGTTGTTTGGACCACTAAATGTGGTTGCGTTCTAATCAGCGTGCATCCTCCATCTAAAAATCTCAAAAATAAAGACCAATCAGAACTCAAGATAGCATCTCACGATGTGATTTTTATTTGGTTCAAAATTATCTAAAAAGTAAAAACACAAAATTAAGCAAAATTTCTAATTCAAAATTAAAACTAAATACGAATTTATTAATCGGGTTGCCTCCCGACAAGCGCCTTTGTTTTACGTCAATAGCTCGACTTTATTTCTTCAACTTTTACAGTGGATATAATCTGGGTTGGAGAGTTCCAGCGATGCATTGATGCCTGTATCGGGTGAGTGAAATATCTTTTCAAACATTGGTCATTAGCCACAACATCTCCGGACTTTTCACTCCATAAAACGAAAGCACCATGCGAGTAGATGCTCTTGACAATGTATGGTCCAGTCCAACGAGAACGGAGTTTCCCTAGGAATAACCTCAATTTTGAGTTGATCAGTAGGACTTGGTCTCCCACTTGAATGTCCTTCCTCTTCAAATGACCATCGTGCCACAACTTTGTGCATTCTTTATAGATTCTGGCATTCTCATAGGTTGTCATTCAGAGTTCTTCCAGCTCCTAGAGTTGTAGAATTCTGGCTTGGCCTGCTTCTTTCATATCAAAATTCAGTTGTTTTATTACCCACCATGCTTTGTGTTCCAGTTCTACTGGTAAGTGGCATGACTTTCCATAGATTATTCAAAAAGGTGTAGTCCCAAGGGGAGTTTTAAAAGCAGTTCAGTAGGCCCACAAGGCGTCATTGATTTTTACTGACCAATCTTTTCGATTGTGGCCTATAGTATTTTCCAAAATAGCCTTGAGTTGACGGTTAGAAACCTCTACCTGTCCACTTATTTGTGGATGGTAGGGTGAGGATACCTTGTGAGTTACACCATATTTCCTCAATAATGCTTCAAAGCTTCTTTCCAGGAAATGAGAACCTTCGTCAGATATCACAGTGTACGAGACTCCGAATCGAGGGAAAATGATATCTTTGAACATTTTGATGACAGGTTTGGAATCACTAGTGACAGTTGGTATGGCTTCAACCCATTTTGAGATGTAATACACCGCCACTAGGATGTAGGAAAATCCACGAGAAGATGGGAATGGACCCATGTAGTCCACACCCCAAACATCAAATATCTCAACTTCTTGCCACAACTTTAGTGGCATCTCATCTCTCTTTGTTATGTTACATGTTCTTTGACATTTGTCACATGATAGAACAAAGTTGTAGGAATCTTTAGATATGGTTGGCTAAAAGAAACCACATTGCAAAACCTTTATAGCAGTTTTCTTAGAACTCATATGGCCTCCAACTGGTCCTGAGTGACATTGTTCTAAAATAAGTTGAGTTTCTTCCTCAGCGATACAATGTCTGTATAGACCATCATCACAGAGTTTGAAAAGGTATGACTCATCCCAGTGATATTGCTTCACATCATGCAAGAATTTCTTCAGTGCATTTCCGATGCATTCGGGATGGATGACAACAGTAGCCAGGTAGTTCACATAGTCCGAGTACCAAGGGATAGCTTTTGAAACTTTCATAATTGGGTCGTCTAGAATAGAATCATTTATGGGGATCTTCTTGGTTTCTAGGGCATGGATACGACTAAGGTGGTCTGCCACGACATTCTCTGTACCTTTCTTGTCTCTTATCTCTAGATCGAATTCTTTTAAGAGGAGGATCCATCTTATTAACATGGGTTTTACATCTTTCTTTGCTAGGAGGTAACGGATAGCGGCATGATCCGTGTAGACAATGACTTTTTAACCAATTAGGTAGGATTTGAACTTGTCAAAGGAATGCACAAATGGTAGGAGTTCTTTCTCGGTAGTTGCATAATTCCTCTGAGCTTTGTCGATGGTTTTCGATGCATAGTAGATCACATAATGTTTCTTTTCTATATATTGTCCTAAAACAGCACCCACAACGTAATCACTGGCATCACACATAATTTAAAAAGGGTGATCCCAATTAGGGGCTTTGATGATGGGTGTTGTTGTAAGAGCATGCTTCAGATAGTTGAAACTTTTAACATATTCTTCGTCAAAATTGAATTCAACATCCTTTAGCAACAAATTTGTCATCGGCTTGGTCATCTTTGAGAAGTCCTTTATAAACTGTCTGTAAAAGCCTACATGACCTAGGAATGCACAAACCTCCTTTACATTAGTTGGGATAGAGAGATTGGAAATTACTTCGATCTTGGCATTGTCTACTTCAATTCCTCGATTACTGACCCTATGGCCGAGGATAATGCCTTCCTTTACCATAAAATGACACTTCTCCCAATTTAACATGAGATGTGCTTCTTCACACTGTTTGAGGACAAGGGAGAGGTGTTTTAGGCATGAGTCGAATGAATCTCCGTACATAGAAAAGTCATCCATAAAAACTTCCATGATACTTTCAGTGAGACTAGCAAATATGGCTGCCATGCAACATTGGAAAGTTGCAGGTGCATTACAGAGGCCGAACGACATCCTTCTAAATGCGCATGTTCCAAATGGGCAGGTAAAAGTAGTTTTATCTTGGTCATCTGGATGTATGGGTATTTGATAGAATCCAGAGTAACCATCGAGATAACAAAAATATTCTTGGTGAGCCAATCTTTCTAAGACTTGATCAAGAAAAGGCATTGGGAAATGGTCCTTCTGAGTCGCCTTGTTTAACTTCCGGTGATCAATACACATCCTCCACCCTGTGACTGTTCGAGTGGGGATGAGTTCATCATTTTCATTTAGTATCACAGTAGTTCCACCTTTCTTCGAGACATGCACATGACTTACCCATGGCGAGTCCGATATCAGATAGATTATTCCAACAGTGAGCAGTTTAATGAATTCACGACGGACTACTTCCTTCATATTTGGATTCAATTTCAGTTGATGTTCAACAGTCGGCTTGTGATCTTCCATCATGGAGATTTTGTGCATGCACATTGCTTGACTAACTCCGATGAGGTCACTCATCTTATAGCCGATTGATTTTCTTCTTTCCTTCAATTCCTTCAAAAGTTTATCTTCTTGTTCTGCCGTTAGATCTGAATTTATTATGACTGGGAAGACTTTGAGGTCATCTAGAAATGTGTACTTCAATCCTTCGGGCAGGGGCTTCATTTCAGGAGCTTGTGACTTTTCACATGCTTCTTCAGTAACATCCACTGCTTTTGGTTCTTCAATCTTGGCTACAAGACCTTCTTTAGCGGTATCGAGGTGGAAAACACAACTTTTCACTTGTTCATCATCTGAACTTTCTACATTCGGATTAGTAAGGGTCATCCCTAAAGGATCTTCTTGTTCATAATCCTCCTGCGTGAGGAGTGACATCTGCTCTACACACTCAATCAAGTAGATTTCTTCTTACATGCTTGGTCTTCGCATACTTTCAAAAACTTTGAATTCGAGAGTTTCTTTACCTAATCTGAGCAGCAAAGTTCCTGCTTCAACATTAATTAGAGCTCTTGCAGTGGCAAGGAATGGATGTCAAAATATGAGAGGGTATCTAGTGTCTTCCTTTATGTCCATGATAAAAAAGTCACAAGGGACATAGGAATCTTTTCCTACCTTGACAGGGACATCCTCAATGATTCCTAAAGGTAGAATCATAGTGTTATCTGCAAGTTGTATGGTCATTCCAGTCGAGAGAAGTTCAGCAAACCCTAGCCTTTAGTAAAGGCTAAGTGGCATGATAGAAATTCTAGCACCAAGATCGGCCAATCCTTTCTTACAAGAAGAATCACCGATATGGCAGGAAATTCCAAAAGATCCTGGATCTTTCTGCTTCTTGGGCATCTTACTCTAGATGATATCTGAAGTAGTCGTTGCCAACTTGACTGTCTCGTGCTCTTCAGTTATGTATTTCCTTGTCAGAAGTGATTTCAGATATTTTGTCCAGGTTGGTATTTCATCCAACGCATCCAGGAAAGGTATATCAACATGAAGCTTTTTCATAGCCTCCTTGAACTTATTGAAACGAGTGTCGAGCTTGGTTTGCTTCAAACGAGCTGGGAAAGGGGGACGAGGCTTGTATACTGGCACCTTTGGCTCTAGTGTTTCAGTTTCTTCATTAATAGGTTTTTCATATCATTGCTCGACTGTCTTATCAGCTATCACTGGTTCTTTCGGTTGAGACTCAGGTGTTGTCGAGTCTTGGACAATCACAGATTCATCCTCATCTGTAATAAACACATGTGTCTTGATAGGAGGATCAGAATAGTCTTTTCCTGACCTGGTGGTGACTTCCTTCAATTGTTCGGGATGCTTAAGTTTGGGGTGTTTTGGATTGTTTTCTGGTTGGCCAGCAAAGGCTCCCGCAGGTGGCTTCATGCTAGCTGCAAGTTGAGCTAGTTGAGATTCAATAGCCTTCTGATGGGCTTGCTAATTAGCTATCATAGTTTGCTGTGATTGCAACATCTTTTCAATGGTTGTTAGCTTGTCATAAGGAGCGATGGGACTGGCTTGTTGTCCTTGTTGTTGATAAGGAACTTGGTTAAGATTATGGAACTGAGAGTTGTTCTGGTACTGGTTGTAGTTCCTGTTCTGAAAGTTTCCCCTAAAGTTCCCTTGATTTCCAAAGTTTTGTTGTTGGTTATACTAAAATCCTGGTGGGCCTCTTTGTTGATTAGTCGAACCAAGTTGTCATGAGTTTTCTGCTCCTGAAGGGTTTCCATATTGAAACTTTGGATGGTTTCTATTCTGATTCAGATTATAATATCCTTGACCAAGGATGGTGCTGACATCATTCCGATTTTCCATTTGACTGTTGTCTCCTTTCCCATAAGCGTTGCTTAGAACAACATCGTAGAGAAGATTGCATGTTAAAGTGGAATGATCAGTACCTTTACATGCTTCACAAAATAGTGAAGCAGACTTGATCTGTTCTTGTTGTTGAGGGGATGAACGTCCTCTTCCAATTGTAGCAAGGGATGTTTTGATATGGTCTTGCTTGGCTACTAAGAGCTTGAGGGTTTCGGCGATAGACTTGTATTCTGGGATATCTTTAGCCATAGCTACCTTCAACACACCTTTACCTACAGACCTACCCCAATTAGCTTGATTTTCATTTCCAAGGGTGAAAACCTTCCATGCACTGTCATAACTTTGACGCATGAAGTTTCCTCCAGATGAGGAGTCTAAGAACCTCTTGATATCATCGTCCACACCCCTATAGAAGATTTCAATGAGTTGATTGTTTGAGATTCCATGGTGTGGACACTTGCGTAAAAGATCTTTATATCTTTCCCATGCTTCAGTAAGGGTTTCTCCAAGGGCTTGAGTGAGCATTGTTATACGACCCCTAATTTCATAGGTGAGAGAAGGAGGGTAGAACTTTTCCAGAAAAGCATTTTGAAGCTGTTCCCAAGTAGTTATGGGTTCACATTTCAAGGAATTGTACCAACTTATAGCTCTATCAGTAAGAGAATACTTGAAGAGACGGAGTCGAATGGCATCGTCTGAAACTCCATTTTGCTTTGTCATAGAACAGAGATCAATAAACCTCAGAAGGTTTTCTTAACTATCTTCACCTTGTTTACCATAGAATGGGTTATTTTGAAGCAAGGTAATCCAATGTGCCCTTATCTCAAAATTGGGAGCATGGATGGGAGGAAGTTGAACTGGGTGATGAAAATCATCAGCTTTAGAGATTGAGAACTCCCTAAGATCCTTTTGTAGTTCTGCTGCTTGCGCTGCTAGGATTTCTTCTTGAACTGCAACCCTAGCTTCTTGCATGAGTCTTTCTCTCTGTGCATTGATGGCTTGAGACACCCTTCGGGCTATTTCCTCTTCTTGAGCCATTCCTACTTGGTTCTCTTAGTTTTGACGATGAAAGCTTCTGTCTATCTCCGGATCAAAGCTGGCGGTGAGTCCGAGACTGTTCAAACGATGCATACACCAGTCTTGGGGGTACCTGAAATGAAAAGATCTGAAGTAAGATTGATGGAGTGGAATTTAAGTAGATGATCAATTATATCAAAAGAAAAACAAAATCCTAGATTAGCCTTAAAAGAACTAGATTTGACTAACTGATTCCGTTGTCCCCGGCAACGGTGCCAAAATTTGACGTGGAATATTATCGCACTAACAAACTCACTCGGGGTTGAAATCCCCGAGCTTTTACCAAAACCTCGTGCAATAATACCACCCGCAAATGGATGGGTCTTATCGCAGTATAGTTAAGGATTGAATCCCAAAGGACAACATTTTTAAGAATCTTTGTCAGTCAAATCTAGCTCAAGTAAGACTAATATTTTGAACGATTGGTCGATTTGAGGTTAATTAAACTAAATGTAAGAAAGTAAAAGAGCAGAATTAAAGTTTTTTCTAGATTAATGATATGGAATCATTGGGATGGTACCGAGTTTCACCACCACTACCCATGCAACTACATCCAAACACATAACATCTAGGCAAGATATAACTATCCAAATGGAGCTGTTGTGAACCCTCTACAAGGATCGGATCACGTAAGGGTCACCTTAGGCATTAGATTTCTCATCACCCTTCGGATCACTCACTTACGGCTCCGAAGATGCAACATCCAACTGAGGCTGAGGGCCCCCCTTACGGGCGTTAGGCACACAGAAGCATCACCGTGGGCTAGATGGCTCATCCCCTCATGGATCATACACTTACAACCTCAAGGAATCCTATCAGAAATTCTCGTCAAGGAGTCAATCGTGCTAACCAACAAGCAGGTAGGTGATTAGTCTGCAAGAAAACATTGATGATTAAAAAAGAAGATATAGATATCCAATTGAAGTTGCGGGCCCCCCTTGCGGGCGTTAGGCACACAAAAGCGTCACCGTAGGATATATGACTCATCCCCTCAAGGATCATACACTTACGCCTCCAAGGAATCCCATTCTGTTTCTAGTTTAGGAGTCAACCTCGTTAATCGACATCCTACCCTACATATAGAAGCTCTCGCAACATAGGGAAGAATAAGATAAAAGCAAGCATGTAATCAATCTACAAACATTATCGATTAACAACAAAATGAAAACTTATATACATTGCCTTGGAATGTTAAATGTAAAGACATGAAAGCATGGGCAGCGGGGCTAGTCCCTACACCCCAGCAAAAGGGAACTACTCGCTCATGGTGCGAGAAACAAGAAGAATAAGAGAGAAGGAATATTTCTCCATGAGCATGATGCAGAAGGTAGTCACAGCTCGGTGAAGATGATGTGGTCTTCTAAGTCATATCGCGGCAGATCTGGACGAGAAGGAAGAACCACCAAGGCAGACCGGGTAGACCTTTTTCTCCACCTTCTCTCTCCTTGACCTCCTTGCTTGTAGCAAGAGGAGGTGTGGGCGGCGTGAAAATGGTGTGAATATGACGATGGCGTGGAGGATGAAAATGGATTGAACCTTGCACTTAGACAGCCTGTCGGTGTCCTCGGATCGATGCCCAAATGAGGACCATTGTTGTTCTATTTATAGGCAATGGTCAGGTCCTCACATTTTTGCTGTGAGTTCGCTCGAAATGGTTTGGAGCAAACGGTCTTAGAGACCGTTTGACATCAAAATGGTCTTGGAAACTATTTGACATCCAAACGGTCTTGGCCTTATGGTCTCTGCCTCTGATCGGTCTTGCAAATCTATGACCAAACGGTCTTGAAGACCGTACAGATCCAAATGGTCTTAGGCAAACAGTCTGCAGTCCATCAGTCTCTGCTTCAAACCGTTTCTACTCCAACTGGTCTTGAGTCAAAATGGTTTGAAGATGCAAATGGTTTTGAAGACCGATGGGTTTCAATCTATCTTTACTCCAACCGGTCTTGAGGACCGATGAGGCTTGCACGGTCTTGCTGATCCAAACAGTTTTGGATCGTTCGCGTCCATACAGTCTGCAGATGCACATCAAACTGTCTTTGCTTTATTGATCGATCTTGGCACCTGAACGGTCTCGAGGGTGAATGGCCTATCAGTCTTGAGACCATATGGCTCCAAATGGTCTTGAAACTGTATGCCGCCAAATGGTCTTGAAATCATATGTCGCCAAATGGACTTGAAACCGTATGCCGCAAAACAGTCTTGAGACCGTATGGATGACTGGCTGAGACCGTTTGGGGTCGAGACCGCTTGGTCAAAACCATTTGGTCAAGACCAAGGCTGAGAGTATCTTGAGTGAATTCCATATGATGGTTGAACCTCATCATGACCAACACAAAATCAATATAAATCTAGTTAATAATCTTGATAATTGAATCAGTTAAGAAATCTTACATTTTGTGAGTTTAGGAGATGAAATCGAAAGTATTGAATCGAATTAGTCCCAAAAAAAGGTGATTGAAAATCATGATGCATATGCATTCATCAAACCCGGACCTCCGTTTTTGGGCTTACCCTATTTACTTTGCCTAAACCCTGTATTTAGAGGCTTGCCTAATCACCTGAGTTGTGATTAGGGTTTTTTTGTGCTTTGTTGAGAGGTTGAGGTGCAACTTGCAATTTACCCAAGTTTGCCACCTTGAGAGATGTCTTTCTCTCTCCTTGCATCCTCTAGGGTTGAGAGGATGAGTTGGGTGCCTTGATTGAGTTGTTTTTGGGCCTCGTTTAAGCTTGTGAAGCTTGGGCTTGTTGTTGGGATTTCTTGAGCCTTGTTTGCTTGGTGTATGGGCCAAAAGTGTACCGGGCATGAGTGTATCGGTCAGGGTTGTATCAGCCAAGTGGTGTATCAGCCATGGCACCATGTTGGGTGATACACACCCTCTTGACCTAGTCTTGTTTGTGTCACCATTCTTTGGACAAGTGGTCATTGCTTTGCTGGTTGGTGGCAAGTCGTGAGAAAGTGGTTTGGGGTGCTAGCAAGGTGGCATAGTTTGGACAAGTGGTGGTTTGGGAGAGCACATGTGGATCAATCCCCTAGTGGACACCCACTTAACCCACTTGTATATATATCCCCTTCTTTCCTAGCTTGGGATCCCTTTAGCTCCTTAGTTGCTTCCCTTCTTTCTTGGTGGCCGATATCTCCCCTTGGTGGAGCCTTGGTGGCCGATACACTTGGTAGAGCTTGGTGGAAGATCTCCTTGGTGGAGTCTTCTTCTTCCTCTAGTGGTGGCCGAAACCCTAGATGTGCCTTGCTCCTTCTCCTCTTGTGGTGAGTATCTCTCCCTATCCTTGGCACCTTCTTCTTCTTCTCTCTTTCTTTTTGACCATGGTGGTTATGGAGTTCTCTTCTCTCCTAGTGTTGGCCGAAGATGGTGCCTTAGAGCTTGAAGCTTGGTGCTTGGAGCTTTGGAGCTTGAGGCAGGTTACATAACTCCTACCCTAGCTATATTACCTTCCTTTTTATGCTGCTTGTTTACATGTTATCTTGGTCGGCCATGCATACCTTGTTAGTAATGTTCTTGCTTTAGTATGCGCCCTTGATCTTGTTGGATTAGGGTTCTTGGGGCAAAATCCCTTTCTCTCCCTTTGGTTTTGAGAGGTGAGCTTGAGCTCTAGTGGTGTAGGCAAAACCCCTCTCTTCCTTAGTCGTTGAGAGGTGAGTATATGCTCTAGTTGCTTGGGCAATACCCCTCTCTTACCATGGACTTGAGAGGTGAGCCTTTGGTTGGTCTTGACCCAGTTGAGGTTGAAAGGTTGGCCGATATGGGATGACCCACCTTGCTGCCCGATATGTGATGGAAGTTGTGAAAAACCCCTCTCACTTGGTTGTTGAGAGGTGAGCCAACTCTCTTGACCTTTTAGGGTTTCTTGGTGGCCGTCTTGAGGATGAAGACGATCAACCCGATATGGTGCTTTTCCTGATAGAGTACATTGCCCGATAGGTTGTGTGGTCTTTTGGCCGACATGGTTATAAGTTTGCCTTTTTGGATGCGTAATGAGGTGTGTTGGATGTTTGAGTTGCCCGATATCCTTCTTCTAGGCTTTGGGTGATATGCTAGGAAGACGTTTTGTTGACCTCTTAACCGATATGGGATACCCCAACCCTAGATGGGTGACATGGGGTCTTCGCTGATAAGGATGTTGAGTAATCCAATAGATCCTACCTTGGGCGATATAGTGGCTTGTTCCCTTGACCGATATGAGTATGGTAGGCAGATCTTGTGTTGGGCGATATGGCTTGTACCTTGCATGACAGTCCCCTAGTTGTGCTGCCCAATATGGTGCCCTAGTGGCTATGTTGCCTTGAGCGATATGAAGCTTAGGTGTTAGGGTTTGTTGTTTTGGGCGATATGGGATTTATCCTTCATGCCTGATACCCTCTTACACCTAGATGCCTAGTGCTGCCCGATATGGCTGTTGGCTGATATGAAGGTTGAACTATATGATGGGTGGTGCTTAGGGTCTGGTTGTGCCCGATACAAAGGTGATAGTGGTTGCCCGACATGGTTGTTAACCCTAGATGGGTGTTGACCGATATAGTATTGGGTGTCACACTCTTTGATGAGGCGTGTCTTACCTTTAGTGAGGTTTATGGCGCCTTTGGTGAGGGTTGTCCCTTACCCATTATACCTTTGGTGAGGGTTGTCCCTTACCTGATATATCTATAGTGAGGGTCGTACCTTGTGATCGGTTGGAAACCCTAATGCTTGATTGAAAAGTTATATATGATAATGTCATGCATATATATGCTCATCCAATAAGCATAATTATATCTGTATCGATATATGCAATAAGTTTAAGATGTTCCTTGTATGAGCACAGTTGTACCTCTATGCTTATGCTAACCATGCACATACCTTTTTGTATGATGAGGCCATGGTGATGGCATGACAATGATATGATGATTGAACATCAAGGGTTATAATGAACCCAGTGATATGTGATGGGTGTTACCCATGGAATGGTAATGTGTGTCTTGATGATGGGATTGAGTCCCTATGATGTTGATCCTTGAGATGGATCTTGATGATTGGTAAGAGGCCAAGTGGTAACATGTGATGTTGGATCCTTGTGATGGATCAAGATGATGTTGATGGCACTGAAGTCCTTCGTGACAATGTAACACAAGATAATGTGTTTTATGTTTATTCATTCTTGTTATAGTTGCATGTTACATAACTTGGTTGAATCTTGCAATCCACTTAAAATGCATTAATTAATTACAGATGAACCTTTCATGTAGTTTTCCCTGGACATAGATCCATCATCGTTAGTAGTTTGGTGATGGTGAAACAAGTTCTCCTAAGGGTTAACCCAGAACATATATTGTTGAATATGTGGGGTGCACCTACGCCCTAAGTAGTAGTGCATGTTTAGAGGACAGTTTCAGGCCCGTGGCTCAGTGTGGTTAGAGCATGGTAAACAGGCCCATGGCTCAGGATATGTGATGGAGCATGGTGAACGGGCCAATGGCTCAGGATATGTAATGGAGCATGGTGAACAGGCCCATGACTCAGTGATGATGGAGCACGATGAACATGCCCGTGGCTCAGTTTTCTAGCATTGATATCTATAGAAAGGTGGGCTAGGCAGAGGGTAGCCTGACCCTGTGTGGCTGAGTCCACTTAAAGCATGAGACTGCGGTCCTGCTTGTTGGTTCTTGTGCACTGAGCACAAGGGAAAGAGGTCATGGAACCCATCTCTCCCATTGACCTTGTATGGCAATCGATTGCGACCAAGCGGTGGTCAGTTTGGATTTGAGTGGTATGACTCACTTCCTCAGGGCATAATAAATCGTAACCCTTCCGTATAGTATATTTTTCTTAAGGCAAACATGGAACATTGGTTGAGGCCTTGTTTGCATAGTTTCCCTAGTTTTATATTGCAACTAATTACATGTTCCTCAGATGTTATGATAAGTTATTATTAGACTTGTCTTATCAATCATGTTCCATATTATTATCTATGCATGTACCTCCTAAAGTATCTCGACAAGATGTTGTAACAAGTTAGTTCTGCTCAGTATGCTGCTCATATACGATCTACTTATATCAGTTACCTACTTTATCTGTTCTAGCTCTCCTTTGAGGTTTTATAGTTTTGGCGGGGGTTATGTTTCTCGCTGGGACTGTGTGTCTCACCCCACTGGTTTTAAACCTTTTTAGGTGATCGAGCGAGACGTGGTGGTGGTCGTGGTGTTGCAGCTGAGCAGCAAGAAGATCAGTAGAAGGCAAGAGATGGTTATGTTGTTGTTTTGGGTGTTTTGTAATAGATTCCTAGAGTCATCCTTGTACTCTCAGGTCCTTGGAGGTGTTTTGACAAAGTTTCATGATGTATGATCTTGTATGACTTTCTTATCCCACTGTTGGCCTGATGTGGCATGTTCTGTATATAAACAGGTGGTGAACTCTTTGTGCATATGGGATAGCTGGATCCTATGAGCTGTGGACATGTATCAAGTTTATGTGTACTTATATAGCATGTTTCTTTGTAGGATGTGGATCTGGTTGTAATAGTTCCTTTCTTATATGCTTTCCACAATTGGTTTTAATTAACCCGTGTTTTTTATAATACAATGTTTATGATGATTTCACACGTTTTCATGTGGCATTTCATTGTCTGTGTGATAGCGGGATGTCACATATTAGGTTGGCATCAGAGCTCTTGGTTTGCTGAGTCTACATGGATCTAGAACTAGGTTTGTGTCTGTTCTTGTGATTTTCTCCATATTTTCTCATAATAATCTTCTGCCCCCAACAGAAGATAAAGCTAAAAGATGTTTGGAAGTCACAAAGAACATACTGCCGAGAGCAGTGCCGCTGCATCAGTTGATGGAGCGAGTGTGCATGCACATGTAGATTGGGTGTCTGAGGTCCCCCAAATCGACCCAACCATTCTTGAGAATCCTGTCTACCATCACCTTATGGGACAGGTAATGGTAACGATGAATCTCATGGTGGAAAGATTGTCAGTGCCTTCGCCAAGAGCACATGCTCCCCATGGTGAATCTTCGGGTACTGGGAAGACCTTCGAGTGGCTTCGCCGAGTCAGAGCTTCAGATTATGCTGGTACAACTGATCCAGCAGATGCTGATCTGTGGCTAACAGGTCTTGAAAAGGCTTTCCGGATCCTTGACATCCCTGAAGCAGACAAAGTCAAGCACGCTGTCTACCTTTTAAAAGGTAGTGTTGGCCACTGGTGGGTCATCGAGGAGGAAAAATGACCTGGTGAAGTGATCTATTAGGACGTCTTATGGCGGGAGTTTATAAGTCGGTACTTCCCGAAGACCTATCTAAATGAAAAGATCATCAGTTTGAACGTCTGTTCCAAGGATCTATGAGCATCACCAAGTATGAAGCCAAGTTTATGGACCTACTGAGGTTTTGTACTCACATGGCAGTGACAGATGATGAGAGAATCAAATAGTTTGAGAAAGGTCTGAGTGCTGAGATGACGACGCCTGCTGCTGCTTTAGAAAATTGGGAGCGGTTTGCCACGTTTGTGGAGTCTGTCTGAAGGATTGAACGGTCAGTCAAGGAGAAGAGAGAGACCATGTCCAAGAAAAAGCCTGCTCAGTTCCAGAGGTAGAGATTTTATGGCTTCAAGAAGCCAAGGTTTTCTGCACCTTCTGTGATACATGGTTCTAGAGCACCGTCACAGTGGTCTCTGAGTAAGGGAAAATGGCATGGTTTTTCACCATCAAAGGCGTACAACACAGCTTTAGTGGCAGTGACAGGGCCATCTAGGCCGCAGCCGAGAGTCCCATCATGCTTTCTCTGTGGACAAGTCGAGCATATCAGGTGGAATTGCCCAAGGAGAGATGTTGAAGTGACACAACAACCGAGACAGAGTCAACAAGGATCAGATAGATAGCAGTTTAGTGGAGCCAAAGGGTGAGGATGTGGTCAAGCATCACAAGCTGGAGCATCTTCTCAAGGAAGTAGAGAACGTAGATGACAGTAAGCAATGACTCGATTCTATGCTATGAGTCAGCCGGAAGCGATAGCCAACCTATGAGTAGTTGTAGGTCAGAGGGAGTTATTTCATTCTAATTTGTCTTCTTCTTGCTTTGTACCTGTTTTGGTTGACCCGGGTGCTACACACTCTTTCATCACTCGTAGTATGCTTGATAGCTGTCTTTTACATGTTAGCTGTAAGAAAGATAGCTTCAAAAAGTTAGAAACCCCTCTTGATGGTTCCTCGATGCTTCGAGAAGTGTGTCCATCTTGTGTTCTATCTTTTTCAAGACACAACCTATGAGTGGATCTCATACCACTTGATATGCATGGATTTGATGTAATCCTTAGGATGGATACCTTAGAGAGGAACAAGGTTGTGCTGGACTATGGTTCTAAGCAAGTAGTGTTTGTTGACGGTGGGGAGAAGTGGATCTTCCAGGGAGATAGGAAGATTCTTCCGACGTGTTTGGTATCAACAATGGTGGCGGAAAAGTTGTTGCGGCAAGGTTGTAGAGCATTTTTGGCCCATGTTATGGATACCAAAGCAGAAGGTTCTAGCCTTGAGGATGTACCTGCTGTCAGAGAGTTTGCAGATGTGTTTCCCGATGATTTTCCCAGTGTTCCCCCACCTCGAGAGATTGATTTTGATATCAATCTAGTGCCAGGGACACACCCAATTGCTCAGACACCGTACATGATGGCTCCAGCTGAGATGGTAGAGCTGAAGAAGTAGTTACAAGAGTTGCTGGATAAAGGTTTCATCAGACAGAGCACATCACCGTGGGGTGCTCCAGTTCTGATCGTGAAGAGTGCATAGATTATCGACAGTTGAACAAACTTACGATCAAGAATAAGTATCCTTTGCCGAGGATAGACGATCTGTTTGATCAGTTGCGTGGTGCTACAATATTATCAAAGATCGATCTACAGACTGGATATCATCAACTGAGGATCAAGGAGGATGACATACCAAAGTCAGCTTTTAGGATAAGGTATGGTCACTTTGAGTTTGTGGTTATGTCGTTCGGGCTAACCAATGCACCTGCTGCCTTCATGGATCTGATGAACATGGTGTTCCATTCATTTCTAGATCAGTTTGTTGTGGTATTTATAGATGACATCTTGATCTATAGTCGGTACAATCAACAACATGAACAACATCTTCGACAAGCGTTGACTCTCCTTTGCCAACATCAGTTGTATGCCAAGTTTAGTAAGTGCGAGTTCTGGTTGAAGGAAGTGACTTTCTTGGGTCATGTGATATCAGCGGAAGGAGTCAGAGTGGATCCCAAGAAGGTGGAGTCAGTTGCAGAGTGGGAGAAACTGAAGATGCCAACTAAAGTTTGTAGTTTTCTGAGTTTAGAAGGATACTACCAGAGATTTATAAAGGATTTCAGTGTGATCGCATTGCCATTGATGAAGTTGACCAAGAAAGATGTACCTTTCATTTGGGATGATCGTTGTCAGCGAGCTGTTCAGATTTTGAAGGAGAATCTGACTAGTGCTCCAATATTGGTGCTGCCAGAGCCTGGGAAAGGCTATGTTATTTTTTGTGATGCTTCCAAGAAGGGATTAGGATGTGTGCTGATGCAAGAAGATCATGTGGTTTCTTTTTCTTCACGACAACTTAAGAAACATGAAGAGAGTTATCCGACACATGATTTGGAGCTGGCAGCGGTGGTCCATGAGTTAAAGATTTAGAGACATTATCTTTATGGGGAGGTGTGTCATATCTTTACGGATCATAAGAACATGAAGTATATCTTCTCGCAGAGTGAGTTGAACATGCGACATCGTCACTGGATGGAGCTGATCAGTGATTATGATTGCACCATAGAGTATCATCCTGATAAGGCAAACGTGGTAGCTGATGCGCTTTGCAGGAAATCTTCTTCTCTTCCTATGAAGAAGGCATAGTTGAGTTCTTTGATATGCCATAGATGGGATATGTTTGTCTCCTTGCGGCATATGAATGTGTAGTTGGAATTATCCTTGTTGGCGGGACTGTTGGCACAGATGCAAGTGAAGCCTACGTTGAGGCAGCATATAAAAGAAGCACAACAAGCAGATGCAACAGTTCAGTTGATCAGATCAGAGTTTGGCAGCGAGAAGCGCGATGGTTTCCATGAGTCCAAGGATGGACTAGTTTTTTATCATAACAGGATGATGGTTCCTGATGTGGATAATCTGAGGAAGTTAGTGCTCGAGGAAGCACACACATCAATGTATGCTATGCATCCAGGTGTCACCAAATGTATCATAATTTAAAGGACATGTATTGGTGTCCTGGAATGAAGAGAGATGTGGCTAAGTGTGCGATATGCTAGCAGGTTAAGGTTGAACACCAGAAGCCGACTGGTACATTGCAACCTATGCCAATAACGCAGTGGAAATGGGATCATGTAACCATGGATTTCGTAGTTGGTCTTCCGAGAACAACTAGAAATCATGATTCCATTTGGGTGATAGTGGACAGATTGATGAAGTCTGCCCATTTCATACCTATGAAAATGACATATACAACAGAGAAGCTTGCTTAGGTGTATGTGGATGAGATAGTGCGTTTGCACGGAGTGCCAGCAATGATAGTCTCCGACAGATGTCCTCAGTTCACGAGTCATTTTTAGGAACAGTTGCACAGGGCATTGGGAACACAATTGAGGTTCAGTATCACTTTCCACTCCCAGACCGATGGATAGTCTGAAAGGACTATTCAAACTTTGGAGGATCTTCTCTGAGCTTGTGTTTTGTAGTTCCTAGGCAGTTGGGACGTACATCTCAGTTTGATAGAGTTTGCCTACAACAACAGTTACCAACGGAGTATCGACATGGCACCTTATGAGGCTTTATAAGGCAACAAGTACAGATCTCCTTTATGTTGGTATGAGTCCGGTGAATATCAACTTTTGGGTCCTGAGTTAGTACAACATATGACATAAAAGATCAAGGTGATACAACAACAGTTGAAAGCGACACATGATAGACATAAGTCATATGCAGATAATCGTCAACGACCTCTGGAGTTCCAGGTGGGAGACAAGGTGTATCTCAAGGTCTCTCCATGGAAAGGCATGCTGAGGTTTGGCCGTAAAGGCAAGTTGGCTCCCAAGTATATGGGACCATATCCGGTGATAGCACATGTTGGCAAAGTAGCTTACAAGTTAGAGATACTGCTAGAGTTGTACAAGTTGGATCCAGTGTTCCATGTCAGTATGATGAAGAAAAGTCATCCAGGCACAGAGACAGTGATACAGCCAGTTGAGGTCGAGCTTGATGAAGATGTGACCTACGAGGAAGGTCCAGTGTTGATTCTTGACAGAAGAGTGAAGAAGCTGAAGAGGAAGGACCTAGTTCTTGAGAAGGTTCTTTGGCATTATCGTGGCATTGAGGAAGCCATGTGGGAGCTTGAGGAAGAGATGAGGAGGAAGTACCCCTCACTTTTCTCTTCAGATTTTGGGGCAAAATCCTTTTGTAGAGGTTTATGATTTGTAAGGACCCTGACCTTCGTTTTGGGCTTAGCCTGTTTGCTTTGCCTAAACCCTGTGTTTAGAGGCTTGCCTAATCACCTGAGTTGTGATTAGGGTTTGGTTGTGCTTTGTTGAGAGGTTGAGGTGCAACTTTCAATTTACCCAAGTTTGCCACCTTAAGAGATGTCTTTCTCTCTCCTTGCATCCTCTAGGGTTGAGAGGATGAGTTGGGTGCCTTGCTTGAGTTGTTTTTGGGCCTTGTTTAAGTTTGTGAAGCTTGGGCTTGTTGCTGGGCTTTCTTGAGCCTTATTTGCTTGGTGTATCGGCCAAAAGTGTACTGGGCATGAGTGTATTGGCCAGGGTTGTATCAGCCAAGTGGTGTATTGGCCATGGCACCATGTTGGGCGATACACACCCTCTTGACCTAGTCTCGTTTGTGTCACCATTCTTTGGACAAGTGGTTGTTGCTTTGCTGGTTGGTGGCAAGTCATGAGCAAGTGGTTTGGGGTGCTAGCAAGGTGGCATAGTTTGGACAAGTGGTGGTTTGGGCGAGCACATGTGGAGCAATCCCCTAGTGGACGCCCACTTAACCCCCTTGCATATATACCCCTTCTTTGCTAGCTTGGGATCCCTTTAGCTACTTAGTTGCTTCCCTTCTTTCCTAGTGGCTGATATCTCCCCTTGGTGGAGCCTTGGTGGTTGATACACTTGGTAGAGCTTGGTGGCCGATCTACTTAGTGGAGTCTTCTTCTTCCTCTAGTGGTGGCCGAAACCCTAGATATGCCTTGCTCCTTCTCCTCTTATGGTGAGTATCTCTCCCTATCCTCGACACCTTCTTCTACTCTCTTTCTTTTCAGCCATGGTGGTTATGGAGTTCTCTTCTCTCCTAGTGTTGGCCGAAGGTGGTGCCTTAGAGATTGAAGGTTGGTGCTTGGAGCTTTAGAGCTTGAGGAGTGTGCTTGAGGTGGGTTACATAACTCCTACCCTAGCTATATTACCTTCCTTTTTATGCTTCTTGTTTACATGTTATCTTGGTCGGCCATGCATACCTTGTTAGTAATGTTCTTGCTTTAGTATGCACCCTTGATCTTGTTGGATTAGGGTTCTTGGGGCAAAATCCCTTTATCTCCCTTTGGTTTTGAGAGGTGAGCTTGAGCTCTAGTGGTGTAGGCAAAACCCCTCTCTTCCTTAGTCATTGAGAGGTGAGTCTATGCTCTAGTTTCTTGGGCAATACCCCTCTCGTACCATGGACTTGAGAGGTGAGCCTTTGGTTGGTCTTGACCTAGTTGAGGTTGAAAGGTTGGCAGATATGGGATGATCCACCTTGCTGCCCGATATGTGATGGAAGTTGTGCAAAACCCCTCTCACTTGGTTGTTGAGAGGTGAGCCAACTCTCTTGACCTTTTAGGGTTTCTTGGTGGCAGTCTTGAGGATGAAGATGACCAACCCGATATGGTGCTTTGCCTGATAGAGTACATTGCCCGATAGGTTGTGTGGTCTTTTGTCCGACATGGTTATAAGATTGCCTTTTCTGATGCGTAATGAGGTGTGTTGGATGTTTGAGTTGCCTGATATCCTTCTTCTAGGCTTTGGGCGATATGCTAGGAAGATGTTTTGTTGACCTCTTGACCGATATGGGATACCCCAACCCTAGATGGGCGACATGGGGTCTTAGCTGAGAAGGATGTTGAGTAATCCAGTAGATCCTACCTTCGGTGATATAGTGGCTTGTTCCCTTGATCGATATGGGTATGGTAGACAGATCTTGTGTTGGGTGATATGGCTTGTACCTTGCACGACACCCCCTAGTTGTGCTGCCCAACATGGTGCCCTAGTGGTTATGTTGCCTTGAGCGATATGCAAGTTGGGCGTTAGGGTTTGCTGTTTTGGGCGATATGGGGTTTATCCTTCATGCCCAATACCCTCTTACACCTAGATGCCTAGTGCTGCCCGATATGGCTGTTGGCCAATATGAAGGTTGACAAATATGATGGGTGGTGCTTAAGGTCTGGTTGTACCCGATACAAAGGTGATAGTGGTTGCTCGACATGGTTGTTAACCCTAGATGGGTGTTGACCGATACAGTGTTGGGCGTCACAATCTTTGATGAGGCGTGTCTTACCTTTAGTGAGGTTTATGGTGCCTTTGGTGAGGGTTCTCCCTTAACCATTATACCTTTGGTGAGGGTTGTCCCTTACCCGATATATCTATAGTGAGGGTCGTACCTTGTGATTGGTTGGAAACCCTAATGCTTGATTGAAAAGTTCTATATGCTAACGTCATGCATATATATGCTCATCCAATAAGCATAATTATATCTCTCTCGATATATGCAATAAGTTTAAGATGTTCCTTGTATGAGCACAGTTGTACCTTTATGCTTATGCTAACCATGCACATACCGTTTTGTATGATGAGGCCATGGTGATGGCATGACAATGATATGATGATTGAACATCAAGGGTTATAATGAACCCAGTGATATGTGATGGGTGTTACCCATGGAATGACAATGTGTTCCTTGATGATGGGATTGAGTCTGTGTGATGTTGGTCCTTGAGATGGATCTTGATGATTGGCAAGAGGCCAAGTGGTAACATGTGATGTTGGATCCTTGTGACGGATCAAGATGATGTTGATGGCACTGAAGGCCTTAGTGACAATGTAACACAAGATAATGTGTTTTATGTTTATTCATTCTTGTTATAGTTGCATGTTACATAATGTGGTTGAATCTTGCAATCCTCTTAAAATGCATTAATTAATTACAGATGAACCTTTCATGTAGTTTTCCCTAGCCATAGATCCATCATCGTCAGTAGTTTGGCGATGGTGAAACGGGTTCTCCTAAGGGTTAACCTGGAACACATATTGTTGAATATGCGGGGTGCGCCTACGCCCTAAGTAGTAGTGCATGTTTAGAGCACGGTTTCAGGCCCGTGGCTTAGTGTGGTTAGAGAAAGGTAAACATGCCCATGGCTCAGGATATGTGATGGAGCATGTTGAACAAGCCCATGGCTCAGGATATGTGATGGAGCATGGTGAACAGGCCCATGGCTCAGTGATGATGGAGCACGGTGAACAGGCCCGTGGCTCGTTTTTCTAGTGCCAATACCTATACCAAGGTGGGCTAGGCAGAGGGTAGCCTAACCCTGTGTTGGTGAGGCTACTTAAAGCATGAGACTGCGGTCCTGCTTGTTGGTTCTTGTGCACTAACCACAAGGGAAAGAGGTCATGGAACCTGACTCTCCCATTGACCTTGTATGGAAATCGATTGCGACCAAGCGGTGGTCACTTTGGATCTGAGTGGTACGACTCACTTTCTCAGGGCATAATAAATCGTAACCCAGCCGTATAGTATATTTTGCTTAAGGCAAACACGGAACATTGGTTGAGGCCTTGTTTGCATAGTTTCCCTAGTTTTATATTGCAACTAATTACATGTTCCTTGGATGTTATGATACGTTCTTATTAGACTTGTCTTGTCAATCATGTTCCATATTATTAGCTGTGCATGTACCTCCTAAAGTATCTCGACAAGATGTTGTAACAAGTTAGTTCTGCTCAATATGCTGCTCATATACGATCTACTTATATCAGTTACCTGCTTTATCTATTCTAGCTCTCCTTTGAGGTTTTATAGTTTTTGCGGGGGTTATGTTTCTCGCTGGGAATGTGTGTCTCACCCCACTGGTTTTAAACCTTTTTAGGTGATCGAGCGAGACATGGTGGTGGTCGTGGTGTTATAGCTGAGCAGCAAGAAGATCAGTAGAAGGCAAGAGATGGTTATGTTGCTGTTTTGGGTGTTTTGTAATAGATTCCTAGAGTCATCCATGTACTCTCAGGTCCTTGGAGGTGTTTTGACATAGTTTCACGATGTTTGATCTTGTATGGCTTTCTTATCCTACTGTTGTCTTGATGTGGCATGTTCTGTATATAAACAAGTGGTGAACTCTTTGTGCTTATGGGATAGCTGGATCCTATGAGTTGTGGACATGTATCAAGTTTATGAGTATTTATATAACAAGTTTCTTTACAGGATATGGATCTGGTTGTAATAGTTCCTTTCTTATCTGCATTCCACAATCGGTTTTAATTAACTCGTGTTTTTTGTAATACGATATGTTTATGATGGTTCCGCATGTTTTCACATGGCATTTTGTTGTCTGTGTGATAGCGGGATGTCACATGTACAATGAGAACAAGTGGGAATCACAAATTATTGTGGAATTTCAAGTTCCTCATGCAACACAGAACTTCATAGTTTTTGTAGAACACATCTGAGATTGACTGATTATGAATCTAAAAACTCAGATAGGTTGTCCATAAGATGATGATCCAACAAATAACTAGAAGCTATTGAGAATCAAAATATGAGAAATCGCTTGATTGTCATTGAGGAATCCATGTACACTAACAAGGTATGACCTTGGTAGTACCACCTAGAGGGGTAAAAACCATAGGATGTAATTGGATTTTCAAGGTGAAGACCAACATGGATAACCTAATAGGACAGATTGGTTGGAAAGATTTTCAAACAAGTTCAAATTGTTGAACAAGAAAAAATTCCTCTACCAATTGTCATGCTTGTTGTTGCAGCCTGTATAGACTATGATATTTGGCATTTGACGATAAAAATCAGATTCCTTAAAAGGAACATCAGAGAGGATGTGTATGCGACACAACCTAAAGGTTTTATAACTTCATGAATGCAAATAAAGTCTATAAGCTACAAACTTCAATCTAGAGATTGAAACAAGCATCTCAGAGATGGGATCTTTTGACTTGACAAAACAATCAAAGAGTTTGACTATAATCAAGATAAAAGATGAAATATGTGATTACAAAAGATTTAGTGGGAGCATATATGGATATTCCACATGTTGATGGGGAATAACATCTCAATACTATAAACATTGAGACCTGGCATGGAAATCACCTTCAGTGATTAAGGATTAGATGAAACATCCTATATAATAAGAATTGAGATCTATAGAGATAGACCTGGAATGTTTCATAACCTAAAATGAGCACATAGAATAGCAAGGTGCTGAAAGACTTCACCATTAAGGATTCAATGAGAGAGAATCTGACCATGATTCAGGGGATTAGACTCTCAAGAACCCTATGTTTCGATTCTTATGAAGAATGTAAAACCATGAGTGAGATGCCATATGCACTGCCAATTGGATATATCATGTATTCTATATAATATATTCATCCCATAATCTTGTCTGTAATGGACATTACAAGATAATATTAGATTCCAGTGAGGGTCATTGGAATGTCATTAAGTATATCCTTTAAGTACTTGACAAGTAGTAAAGGATAAGTTGCCAGACTATAGCAACAAGGAAGAGTTGGGTGTAAAGGGTTACAATGATGCAAGCTTCCAGAATGACAAAAGTGATTGCAATATAATTATGTTTAACTTTGAGAAAAGAGTTCCGAATTGGAAAGGTTCTGGACTACATGACATTAATTTGATTCTACAATTGAAGTCAGGTATCCCAATGTTATGAACATAGGAGTGGATGCTATATGGATCTAGCAGTTCATATGGATGAACTTAAAGATGTTCCATCCATTAATGGCACACTAGAGATACTATAAAAACAATGGAGCTACCGTTTAGGTAAGGAATATTAGATAGTATATTATGACAATTTCATCTTACAACGAAGAGATGAGAAACATGCAATATACAGACTAAAATCAAAGTTTTGCTAACCCACTGGATTAGCACTTGCATAGCAGAAACCTGATGGACATCTTCAGATCACTAAGAATGAGATTTGTGGGTGATTGGCTCTAAGTGCAAGTGGGAGGTTGTTGGTATAAATGCCTAGAGATCCAATCATATGATGATTGTGATGGCATATTACATAAAGGATTTGATTAATAATAATAAAGGCAACCTTCCAGTTCATTCTGTTTCACTAAGTTATGAGATAATGAGGAAACATAATGAATGTCTAAAGAATGATATCACTCAATGCTGTATGTATTTAAGTACGCGACTTGAACAATGAGACCATATGGATGTTAAGAGTATGTACATTATTATTATATCCCTAGTTGGTTGTTACTGTGAAAGGTAGATAGACAATAGTAACACATACGGCTGGAGTGTGTATTGGTTGATGATAGAATGTCATAAGTCATGATATGTGATATCAAACCAAGCACACAAATACTTGTTAGAGAATAGTGTATCAGATAGATCCACCTTGAGAGTGACACATGGAAACCATAAATGGTGGGCATAGTCAGTCTCATAGTGAAGGTGGTGATTGTGGTTCTTAGACTTAAAATCAATACACTCATCACTTGTAGTTCAGTATACTTTGACATCATCCAACGTAACCCTAAATAAGGATTGCCATAATGGTGATGATTGGGTAAATGTGACACATGGGGATTGACTGTGAGTGATGTAGATGGGATTTTTCCCTCCTACCGGAGTATGATATCCAGGCCACTTGATGAGTGAGACCGAGAAAGGCATCCACATTCACATGCACATGCACATGTGAATCAATATATGATATTTACGTCACATATATCTCAGACAATCTCCTCTAGGTTCAAGGAAAATAGATTGAACATTGAAGAGGATGACGATTCCATGCCTTAAGTTCATTCTGGATACCAGAGATAAAGGAATTATAAAATCACTATAACACCTGACACAGTTTGTAGGTTGAAGTTGTTCTCCAAATTTCCATTCATTTGGGTAGCTCAGATGTGCGACTAGGCACCACTCTTTGCTTGTGATGCCATAAACTAGTTATCAACATTCACTGCCAACGTGATATGGGACATATAGGGTCACACTCTTAGGACATACCTAGAAGAGGAGTTTAATCATGAATGATAATTGAATTGATTACTAAAGTGTTTAGGTATTCAATTCAAGAAACAAATCAGCCGAGTGAACTCCCAACTGACCAATCCAAGTGTTGAAGTGACCAATTGGAGTGTTAGCTAGGTTGATTAGAAAGTGAATTGGGTGAGTTTTGTCTGAACTAGGGAGCAGACCGATCAACTTGGGTCACCAATCGATTGTTTGGTTGGGTGACACCCGATTCAAGGAGAAATTTGATTGCACCAAGGATTAGTGGTGTCGTCATGTTGTGCATTAATTGGATTCGAATTCCCAATTCATGTGTGATTGGGAAACATGATGAAACGATCGGTTCATTGAGTGAACCGATTGACTCACATGTGAACTGAATGGCTCGCTTGCCAACAGATAGGTCTGTCGCTTGCAGGTTGTGAAAATTCATGATCTTACGGTGCCTTCCACTCCCACACAGACTGGGAACCCAAACATTAACTCCTCCTATAAATAGAAGGGTAATGGGGGCTTCTCAGATACAACTCAATTGCCTCTGAAAATTGTTGTCCTCTTTTGTTGTAGTAACCAATAGAGAGCACGAGCAAGTCCTACCCAACAAAGGGAGGATTAGAATGGGAGAAAAATTATGGGAGAGCAAGTTGGTGACTAGTACACCAACGGGAGGGACAACTCCTTCGTATCAGTTCTAATAGAACAACAAGAGTTCTATTCAGTTCGTATGAACTTCTCTAGAGGCGAGGAGGCTATTGTCTGCTGCTAGGAGGACAACATCAACCTATAGGTCATGATGGAGCTGTTGCATACGCCGTCTGAGTCTGTTGTCTGTGGTGGAAACCATGAGCGGCTACAGATGAGTCCTAGTGCAACTAGGAGTGCTGCACTATTGCAACAAGTTATAGTCGCTGGACTTGCTCCAGGACCATGTATGAACTCGTTAAACCATCCTTCCCATTACATAGTTGTTGAGACAATCTTGCTGTTTTGGGGAATATGGATAGAAATTTTTTTATTTCCGCTGCCTACTTTGTGCCCATATTTCCCCACATAGCAACTTGGAATGTTTGTGGGGCATATAGTGCCAATAGATAGAGGGCTATTAGAACATTCATAGACAAAAATAAAATCAACATAATTACCATCTAAGAAAATGAAACAAACCTCTCTCCATTTGCACCCAAAATCACAGGAGGAAAATATATTAATGAATGGAGCCAAGTTTCACTCTGGGATTCAAAGGCAGAATCATCATAGTCATTAACAACTATATTTTTCAAACTACTAGCCACACATACAATAATTACAAAACAACCATCAAAATTTCCATCTGATATGACCCACACTTATGGAAATTAACATGCATCTACAGGGAGCCCAACCATGCTAAAAAATCTTTTTGAAAAAATTAACAAACATGCCTAACACATATGCTTCCTCCCCACGACTCATAGGAGGTAATTTCAAACGATTGCAACCAATCAAGAGAGACTTAACACAACCAACACCACTGCAAATCTCATCCATTTTGGTATACTTTTTAGCTCGCTTACCTCTATAGCTAAACTCACAATCATCAAGAGTTCCAACACCCTTTACTCATGGAATTGTGGTTCTTCCTGGGCCCAACTTGACATATTTCTATGCTCACAATTGTGGGAAGACCTATACTCAATTTTTTTCTCAATTTCACCTCTAGATCCATATATGACACTTCCCCATCTATAACACCCGGGCTCACTGCCAAGGCTCTAGTAGAGTTTCATGAGTGACGACTGGCCCCATAGACCACCACTCGTCATAAATGCACACTTTTTCCTCACTCACGCACAATCCAAGATAACCTTTTTGACTGGTCACCCATCCTAGTACTACTCTGTTTGAGTACACTAAATCATATAGCTCTTTAGTTATGGGCTCCCTGAAAAGGAGGTGCACCTTGGTGATATGATTATTCCTTTTTCATATCATGTTATATGAGACCTCAAATCTTGGGACATTACAATCTCCCCACACTTAGACTCTTGACGTCCTCGTCAAGGCTCAACTATATGGCCTCATAATATTTCCCCATTTTAGTGTAGGCCCAGAATGGCCCATGGACACCTATATCCCGATCATGAAATACCAGTGCAAGGGTGGATACATCACCATAGATAGCCCTTTCCAACATGCTTAGACCACGCGACTCAAGACTAGCATATCACATGCACATGTGGGACCCGCCTACTGGAGGGGTTATGGTTTTGATACCATTTGTAACACCCAAGGACATTGTCCAAGGATCTAGTAGAGTTTTAGGAATGACGACTAACCCCACAGGCCACCACTCATCTTAACTGTGTACTTTGTCCTCACTCATGTGCAAGCTAGGATAAACTTCCTGACTGGTCACCCATGCTAGTAGTACTATGGGCTGAGCACACTTAACCATAGAGTTCTCTAGTGATGGACTCCCTGAAAAGGAGGTGCACCTTGGTTTATGGGTAGTGTATTATTCCTTTTAAGATCATTTTATCTGAGGCCTCAACTTCAGGGACGTTACAACATCATTATTAACACCACCTACACCGCCCAAGGATATAGACCTTTTAGAATTGAAAAATTTTGGATGAGCAACCTGATTTTCAAAACCACTTGCCTTCAACCTGGCCCATTCCCACTCAACCATCTAGACCTGGCCTTCAAATACACAATAAGTATAAGAACATCAGACTTATCCTGAAGAAATGGAAAAATCACATTTGGTAACATCCACAAAACCTGTCAGATTTGTAATCACAATTTCTATTGCTAGACGGTAACTCACATACGGATCCAATGCTCACCCAAACCATTAAATTGGAACTTGAATGCATCTGACTTCAAAATGAAATCCTATGGAAACAAAGATCCAAGATCAGATGGATGAAGGAGGGAGATAACAACACAAAATTCTTCCATCGATGCTATAACAACAACACCATGACCAACTCCATTCATTATCTAGAAATTCTAGGGACCCACACTACTTAGAGACACAATATTTCATCCCATATGCTATCAGATTTCCAAACTCTTTTAACAACAAAAGAACCCATCACCACACATGCTTATCTAATGGGACATGATTTGCACTAGAAAACATGTATCATCTTCTAGTCTGATTGAACCCTTCACAAAAACTAAACTCAAATCAGCGATAATCAACCTAGGAAAAGATAAATATCCCGGATGAGAAGACATTAATACTAAATTTTACCAAATCATGTAGACAAACATGAAAAATGATTTCATGACTTTTCAACGTCATATACATTCACAGGCTTATATTAGAAACCAAATAGGGGTACTAAACGACACACATATAGCATTGAATAAAGAAGATAGAGAAGCTTGACATGGTCCACCAATTTAGACCTATCAATGTTATTAATAGATCCTATGAAATCATAATAAATTTTTTCCATAATAGGATGAAATCAAATTGGGATAGCATCATCAGGCCATCTCAATTGTGCTTTCTTGGCTAATAGAAATATCCATGATTCCAACATCATGGTTAGTGATACAATCCACACTTGTCATAGGAACCATACTCCTCTTCTAGCCCTAAAATTAGTCTTTGAAAAAGCTTTCAATAATGTCAATTGGAATTGCCTCATCCAACGTATACATGGTTATGGTTTTGTCACAAATGGATCCAATGGATATATGCATGTATATCAACTTGCAAAATATCAATGAATCACCATTTGGTTATTTCAAAAACTCTAATAACCTTAGACAAGGAGACCCACTCTCACCATACTTATTCATCATTGTTGCATCCATTCTCACCAACATGATTAAAATGAGTACACAAAGAGATCCTGATTGAGTCTCCTAGAATGCATAGGGAACATAATTCAATATCCATATGACACCTTCATATTCATTAAACCAAATGACTCAAGTATTATCAACACATCCACATTCTAGGAATTTTCTCGTTATGGCATGAATTAAGACCAACCTACACAAATATATCATCATTTGGCACACATATGAATCCAACATTGAAAATATGATATCAAATGCTTCTCAATTGTAAAATTGAATCACATCCCTTCATTTATCTTGATCTCCTGGTCTCACCACATCCCTTGCCCAAATTTGTTTGGAACCCCGTCATAAACAAAATGAATTGTAACTAAATCCATGGAAAAACAAATTCCTTAGTCTTTCCAGTAGACTCACACTCCTAAATAGCTCTCCACCATTACTACATACTAACTGAGTTGTATCCCACTCCCAACCACATCATGCACATCATTGAAAAAATTAGAAAAAAATCATATAACTACAATGGAACAAATATGCACCTAGTAAACTGAGCAACTATTCACGTGCCAAAGATTTGAGGGGGATGGGCATCATCAAACTCAAAAATCATGCCACCTATATGATCACAAAAATCATAGCCACACTTGTATTTGAGAGAAACTGCATCTGGAAGGAATACATCATGCAAAAATATTATAGAAGAAAAATCCATAGAGGAACATCACTAAGAATACTCCTCTTTGGAAACACATAAATAGGCTCATAGCCACCATCCAAAGTATAATTAGCACTCCACCACATGATGCTAAACATTTCTTATTCTAGAAATATCCATCATACCTGGTAAAACCATTTTGAACATCAAATGAAATTTTCAGACAGCCCACAACATATCTAACTTCTACATCGCTACTACCATGACCCTTTGGGTAGTCAAAGAAGCAAAAAACTTAAAAGGATTCTTTATACCCACATTCCTTCTAACATCATTGATGATATCCTCCATCATTTACAAACACACACACACAAATAATTGTGTTTCATGGATTTAGGGTCCTAAATATACACCATATAATGCTTATATTTTCCTTACTTATTGTGGATTCACTTATCCCGCCAAAGAAACATGGAGATTCTTAGGACCATACAAAATCAAAATATTATATGGCTTATCAGGCATGATTTTTTAACAGACAACAATCTAAAAAAGAGAGGATGTCATGGCCCATCAAGATGCTATATGTGCAACACCCAAGAAGAAACAGTTTCCCACCTTTTCACCTGCCCCCATCACTACACGGATTTGAAATTTTTAATTTTCACCATGAAAACAACACAACGCTTAACCTCACAATTTTTTGATATTCTAGAAACCTATAAACCCATGGTTATCACACTATAAAACACTTATTGCAGCTAATATTTGGATTATATGGACATAAAGAAATCACAGGATACACAACAACAACACGAACAACTTTCAAAAGCTCATAGATAAGATTAATGATACCTACGACCTATATTCACATTGCAGGATCACTAATCAACACAGAGATGATCAAGGAGAACAAGGCACCACTACCAATTTGGAAGAGGAGGAAATGGATGCAGTGTTGGTATGTATGCCCAGAGAGCCAATCATGTGATAATTGGGATGTGGCATGAGATACCTAATTTGATAATAATAAAGGTAATTCCATTTATTATGTTTGTCTCAGTCATGAGATGATGACATAGGCATAACTAGATGTCTAGAGAATTATGTTACTCGATGACATACGTCTTCAAGTTGAGGACCTGAACAATGAGATCATATGTATGGTAAGAGTACATACATTCTTGTTATGTCCCTAGTCAAATATTACTGTGGAAGCAAAATAGACAATATTAACACATAAGACGAGTGTGTCTTGACTGAAGACAAAATCTCATTAGTCATGATATATGAAATCAAGTCACTCACACAGATACATGTTAGAGAATAGTGTATTAGACAGACCCACCATGAGAGTGATACATGGAGACCATGTATTGATGGTCATAATCATCTCTCGTAGTGATACTAGTGATTGTGGTTCTTAGACCTAAAGTCACTACACTCATCACATATTGTTGGGTATACTTTGACATCATCAAATGTGATCGTGAAATATAGGTTTCCATAATGGTGATGATTGGGTAGCTTTGACACATGTGGATTGAGTGTGAGTGATGTAGATGGGATTTCTCCCTCCCATATGATTTTGATATTCAAGGCCTCTTGATAAGAGAGACTGAGAAATGTATGTGTACTAATGTGGTTCAATATGTGATATGTGAACTTATATGCATCTCAGACAGTCTGCTCTAGTTCAAGGAATGTGGATTGAATGTTGAGAGGATGACAGTTCCATGCCTCAAATTCAATCCATATATTAGAGACAAAGGAACTATACAATCACTGTAACACTAAATCACATATTGTAGGTTGAAGTTGTTCTCTAGCTTTTTGAATTACTTGGGTAGCAATGATGCGTGACTAGGCACCTCTCTTTACTTGTGATGTCATAAGTTGTGATGGACATTCACTGTCAACGTAATATGGGACCTATAGGGTCACACACATAGGAACCCATATAGAAGAGGAGTTTGATCTTGAATGATGATTGGATTTATTACTAAAGTGGTTAGGTTTTCAATTCACATAACAAATCAGTTGTCTGGACTGCCAAATGATAAGTTCAAGTGTTAAGACAATCATTTAGAGTGTCAGGATGATTGTATTGTACATTGGCTGGAATTCAGCCTGACCTGGCCTGTGAGATGCCCATCTCACTTATGCCAGACGACCATATCAGGTGGTGCGAGATGACAATATCACATGTACCAAATGACCATTTTGGGGATGCAATTCTATTGCATCAAGGATTGGTGTTGCAATCATGTTAGGCATTAATCAAAATTCAGTTGCCGATATATGTACAAAATTGGAAAAGTACCAGACAACTGTCTGGACTAAGACAAACCACAGTCTGGCATGCCAAACAACTGTCTGGGTTGCCAGATGGCCATTTCGACTGCCGCAAACTGTGAAGTTTCCAGAATTGTTGCAAAATTTTGAGATCTTCCGGTCCCTTCCACTCCTACACAGACTGGGAACCCTGACCCAAACTCTACCTATAAATAGAGAGGTATTGGGGCCTTCCCAGAGCACAACACAAACAATTGAGAATTAGTTGCTCTGACAATTGTTGTCTTCTCTGGTTGAAGTAACCAAGAGAGCCCAATTAAGTCCTACTCCACTAGGGAGGGACAACTTTGGGAGAGAAACAACTGAGGATCATTGTTGTGGGGAAGCATGTTGGTGACTAATACACTAACGAGAGGGACAACTCCTTCCTGTCCATTCTAGCAGGACGACAATAGTTCTAGTTGGTCTGTGTGGACTTCTCAAGAGGAGAGGTGGCCTTTGCTCGTCGCTAAGAAGGACAATGTTAACCAACAGTGCGTGATGAGAGGAGTTGATGTAGAAGACGACAATCGAGTCTACTATCTGTAGAGGAGCAGTCAGATAAGTCCCAGTGCAATCAGGAGCTGCACATACACCATCCAAGACAGTGTGCTCATCTACATCGATGAGTATTTTCGTTGGACTTACTCCAGGTATATCTTTGTGAAACCATCCTTTCCATTGTATAGTTATTGACACAATCTGGTGGTTAATGGAAAATATTTTAGTAAAATTTTTGTTTCTGCTGCCTATTTGATACCGTATTTTCCTACAGTGGTATCGGAGCCACATCAACTAATTATGTTTTGGGATAATCAATGTGATCATATTTTTGGTTTTATCAAGTTTATTTATTGCATGTGATGCGAATATTTTAACTAGTTGATGTGCACATCCGACTAATCACCACATAAGAACCCAAATGAACACACACACACAAATCACACACACACACACGCACACATATATATATACATATATATAAATATATATATATATATGAAAATTAAATGTGTCACCCAAAAAGTGAGTTTTTATGGTGGATGTGTAGCATGGTTATGGCTAATAACCCCTATTATCTGTGTATGGTTGTGTGGTTGGATAATATTGTTGATCTTGATCTGCAAACTGATCCTCTCTCTTATCTTCCCAATGTAAAGGTATTATTCTCTTCTACATTTGCTCCCCTCAAATGTAACTCAAGGTTTCTCAATAATTATGTAAAAGTAGGATAATTTGCTTTCTTGTTTTGACGAAGAAGAAAGATGACAACCGACCCTACAGAGGTGCTGAGATGACCGGCCGACGGGGCCAAGGCAACTGTCTGGCATGATCGAGATGACCAGATGGCGAGCCAACCAGGAACCTGATGGACTAGACAAATAAGTCATTTGGAGGAGCCCAACAATCGAGTGTAGGTGATCAACTGACCATCCAAGAGGCGAGCTGACAAGTTTAAAGGTTGAACCAGTCAACCCAGATTGACAAGCACAAATCTTCATCAACAACAAGTTTCTGCATGTGATGTAGACCTAGATTGTGGTAATTCCTTGTGGATCCAAGGAATTACATTAGGCTGGCCATAATCATCATTTTTTTGTTTATTGCATGTTTTCGTTGTGGGTTATAGCATGTATAGGATACTTACTATATATGTGATGATTGGTTAATGTATATGTATTTATACAAACTTCCTCAATTAAAATATCAAGTCTTAGATGCTTTCCATAAGAAACACACATGAAAATCCTGATACTAAGTGTGGGCACGCCCTAGCATGGTGCGCCGTCTATCTCGCGGAAGTGTGATGGTAGATATGTGGGTCTGCCCTAGCACTATGCATAGTCTATTGTGTTGGTTTATGTGTCAGGCTTAACTACGTGATCTTAATCAGATTAAGCACCTAGAAACATACAAATGATCAATGATAATGAGTTGTACATATCATCTATCAAGAGTTGCATGTGATGCAATTGGCAAAAGTTGCCTACATGATAGAATCAAGTTGTGGGTGACAACCCTAGCTGGCTCACAATTTTGAAGAAATTAGTATCTTGGCCCACTAGAATATTGTATGCTACAATATTCTAAATTGATATCGAGGGCAATTGATTTGAACAAAATAGTGGGAGTGATAATTAATTAAAGGCCCAATTAATATCTTTAATTTATCAAATCAAACAAAAAAATGTTTTGAAAAGTTGTAATATTTTTTTGTAGAAACATATGTCAAACACAAACACGTTCAAATTGCGATCAATCCTTAAGAAGGACAAAATGGGATAAACTTCCACATCTAGTTTAGGACCTTGAGAAGTGTTCTCAATCATGAGTGAAAGCTCTATGTCCTTAAAAGACCAGAGCTAGAGGAACCCACTCCAAATGTGCCTAAGGCTAAAATGGATTCTTACTTGAAGCATGCCAAAGAAGCCATAGACATTGAGCACCTTATGCTATGTTTTATGAACTATCAGTTGCATGAACAACATGATAAGATGTACATTATCTAGATGGTTACACATCTTAAGAATCATGTAAAGCAATTAAGGTATAATGTCTCCAAAGTGCTATTTGAGTGCAAGCTAACAAATGGAGATCTAATAGAGCCCCATGTACTCAATATGATTGAGCATGTGAAGTGACTGGGATTTCTCTTAAGTCAGGATTTGACCATGGATATGATTCTACAAAATGTTGCATGAATCATATAGTTAGTTTATCAAATGCTTGGCATGCTGATGCCAAAGCAAAGAAAAAGAAGGAAAAATCCATGATGGTTATCAGCGAAAGTGATTCCTAGGGCAAAAGCAAGGCCAAGAAGTATTCGGAGGCTAAGCTAAAGTCCATGTCTTATGCAGTCAATTTTTAGAAAAGGGTGAGAGAAAAGGAATATGTCCTTTTCACTTTATGGATTAAGGAAAGAAAATGCCACCATTGTCACCTATCTGGACATTGGAAAGAACTATCCTCTCACGAGGATCTCAGGAAGAAGATGGAGATAGAGATCTCTACTTCAGGACCTGAGAAGAAGTAAGCTAGAACTATAAGGAGCAAGGGTTGGTGCATCTACATTTGGAAGCTATCATTCATGGGCACATAATAGGATTAGTGAATTGCTATTATATACCTGCCATTGACAAAAACATCATATGTCTTGTGTGATAAGAACATTATGATCATTTATGGCAATTCCCTATGTCTTACAAACTATATGTTATAGTTCTGGTTAGAATATAGCCTATTTAGTTAATAGGTTATCAGTTTATTGTCTACATGGGCCTATTGCCTATGGCCCATTAGGGTTAAATCGCTTCCTTTATGCTTCCTTATAATAGCCTCCTTTCCTATATATAGGATAAGGGTGCACATATCAATAAAACAACACAAGATCATTGTATACATTTCTTCATATGGTATTAGAGCAATAGCCATGAGGAGACAACCCTATCCGCCACCCCTCCTTCCCTCTCCTCTTGGCCTTCCTTCCAGACCTAGTCGTTGGCCACCCCTTCTCTAACAGAGAGAGAAACCGGGGGATAGCTCGCCTGCGGGCGGCTGGCGCCTCCTTCCATGGCTTAGGACGACCGCCTACTAGGCACCTCACAGACACCATGGTCACATCTTCTTCATTTTTCACATGGATTTTATCTATGAGCTGACGTCATCCTTCCCGACAACCATCTATCCTTTTCATTCTATTTGAGTATTTAGATGGCGCCATCCTTCACGTCCAGATCTATCCGCCAGTCATCATCTTCCCCAAGATATGTTCATCAAGTATCTCTAGTCGTCGCTATTGAAGAAGCCACACAAAGCACATATACCTTCCACTCTAGCAACAGCTGCCATCATCTTCACCGCCTTGTTGCCCTATCGTCTCGTGTCGAGCCGCTGCACCAAGCATCCATCCATCACTCCACCACTGCACCACTTCTTGGGACTGTATGGCTCTTATTCTTGTCCAGATCTGACCGTGGTCAAGCAAGGAGTCACCTCTATTCATAATCAAATGAATGCAAAAGACAACACTAATTTCTGTCGACCCATGGTATTGATTCCCGTGGTACTTGTCTTGTTAACGACGTGAATTCCCTTCTAGATCGTGCATCAACCAACATCAACACGACATGTTGTTCAAACAACACATTGTGTCGAACTCCAGAAATCATCCTCACGACATGAAGTTTCATCCAGAACGCAAAATACATAGCATGTTGCCCAAAACAAACGACGTGTTTGGTTCCAAAACTCTTCCTAACGGTGCAGATTGCAACATACACGACATGTCTTCCTCGAACACTTTGTGTCAGTGAACATCAGAGTTACGCCTCTGACATCAGACATAGCATGTCCACTTGGAACACGACATGTCAACAGAGATCTAGTTTACGCCTCCGACATGTGACACAACATGTCACATTTCTACACGGCGTGTTGCAAGGAGTCATTTAGTTTTCAATGAAGGAGCTGCACGGTGTGTCAACAATCCTACATGACGTGTCATTAATAGCCTACCTCTGACCCCCAACAAGTACACGAAGTGTCCAGATCAAAACACGTAGTGCCAGAAGTAGTCAGACCACTTCCAATTCCAGTTTTGACATCCTCCAAAGCACATCTGGTTTCTTGATGTCTATGTGGCACATCATTCCCACTTAGCGTCATATTACTTCATGGATAACATTGAGGGATCTCATAGTTGCAACATTGACACCAAAATAGTGGTGTTCAACCACATTATGTACACTAGGACAAGATCTTGTTGTGCATATTCTGACATCTAGTCCCTTTGGTGTTGATGACGTTCCACTTGATCATCCATGTTGCGCTGATGGTGTTCCAAATGGTTGCTTCTTCATCTTCGAAGCCCGTCATCTTCAAGTCTGTGCCAAAATTGTATCTTCAATGATTCATATAGAGTGATCTTCATCGAGCTACTTTGTCACATCTTCTCTGAATTGCATCTGCTACTGCTATGTGTTGATACGTCACCTCAACACCTCGTTCAGCGTGTTCGTGCCATGTTATGCACGTCACTGGTCTTTTGTACTAATTTCAGTTGGCTACACTTCTCAGACAATTTAGAGACATTTCTACTACTACATTGACACGGTGCCTCCACGTTTGTGCCATGTTATGTATGTTGGATGTGTTGAGTGTGCTTATTCCACTCCACATTCCTCTCCACTGAAGATGACGTAGTCGTGGTATTTATGATTTTCTACTTCAGATGTTCTTCATTCCAGATGCATTTCAAGAGAAAGACCTTCTTTAAAGCTTGAGCTTCTCCATCCTGTAGAACACATCTCAAAGAGGTGTCTTCATATCTTTTTAGTTAGGAAGTCTTGTTTAAGGGGGAGTAACAATTTTCTGTATGGGGAATGACATTTCTATCTTTCATTTATCGTTTATTTCCTATCGTTCAATCGAGTCATGTAGCTCCAAGCTTGGACATGCATTCACCCATGCTCCAACTTGAGGGAAAGTGTTATAATATAGCTATTTAGTTAATAGGTTATTAGTCTATTGTCTACATGGGCCTATTGCCCATGGTCCATTAGGGTTAAGTCACTTCCTTTGTGCTTTCTTGTAATAGCTTCCTTTCCTATATATAGGACATGGGTGCACATATCATCATTCTTGGCAACTTTTAGGTTAAATTATGCTTCCTTGTACTTGCCTCCTCTCTTATATATAGGAGGGAAGTTTGCCCACTATCAATAACAAATATCACATTGGAGTCTGCATCATATTTTTCTACATGGTATCAGAGTATAGATTCTAAACCTAGCACTAAAGAGCAAAAGAGGGTGCCTCCGTCTGCGGGCAACCGCCGTCTCATCTTGGCTTGGCTGCCCACTAGGCATCACCCCAACCTCCATGGTTGTCTCCTTTCTCCTTCTTTCACTGTAAAAATGCAGCGTTTTTCGGATTTATTAGTTGGCACTATATCCATCCTGACCATAAAACTAGTATCTCCAGCGTTTTTCGGATCTATCAGTTGGCACTATATCCATCCTGACCATAAAACTAGTATCTCCATCCCCCGAGTCACGTCTACTCGCTGCTTCCCTGCATCTTCCCAGCCTCCACGAGTAGAAGCCTGACGAATAGAGCCGCCGCCCCTGATCTCACCAGCCAGCGCAGAAAGCCCCGATGTTGTTGCTGGGGTTGACAGCTTAATAGCCCTGTCTCTATTGGATCTGCCAGATTATTCAGTGCTTCTCCCCTCAGTCGTGTATCATTAACGACTTCCATACTATCGATCTTCAAGGAGGAACCTGGCCTTCTCACCCGACAAAGTGAACACTTGCTGCATGTGCTTTCTAGATTTGTCTAGGACACCCATGAGCCAACCACATAGGAGTTCTCTTGTGCGGTGTCGTGAAGGAGGGTAATACACCATCCCCGATTGGCATTGTTCTTCGAGTCCAGTTGCATCTCCGTCTTGCAAATTTTTTTCTTCTCCTTCCGTGTTTTTATTGGCTCCTCGAATAGTGTCGGTCCAATCACCCAGTCATGATAATCAGATTCGTTGTAGCTGCTACGGACACAGACGCATGTTGTCCCTCTTCCTTGTACATGTTGATCTCCCAATACTTGTTGTGAAGCATTTCTTTGTTCATGGGATCCAGGTGAAGCGTTTCTTTGTTCATGGAATCCAGCAGCCTCGTTGCTATATAGTCATGCTTGGAACACAAGGAAACAAGACTTTTCTACATATTGCCGTTTGAACGAGTAGATCGTGTTGGGTTGATATGGATTAATTGTGATGAACGGTTTGACCACCAGGAAAAGCAACGTAGGCAAGTAATTGATTGATGCATCAGGGGGCAAATCAATTGCATATTGGTTGGCATTCTTTTATTACTAAAGTAATCATCAATTTGTTGGTCGAGTTTGGAAGGGAAAAGGTCAAAGGAAAATTGTTGTTACGTCCGCAAGCTATCAAAGAAAAGAAACCAAAAAAGACATTTGATCAGTCTTTACCAGCAAAGACTTGATCTTTTTATTTATTAATTTAGCACGAAAAGACTATTTGTTGGTTTAAAAAGCAAAAAAAGAAAGAGAAGTGATAATGCATTAATATTTCTTCCTACCGTGCCTATATACCGATAGTGCTTTATTTTTATATCGTCATTCCTCTACTAATATTTATGACTCTCCACCCCAACTACTCTCATTATCTTTTTCATGGTTGGAGTGAGGGAGAGAACAAAGGAAGATGAGAGAAAAGAGAAGAGGAGATAAGACAAAGAGAAGAAGTCATATGATCCCTTATTTCTGCAAATTCATCCGTGTTGTTGATACCTACTATAGCGCATATTCCAGTAGTAGTGCATCTCAAGCACGTGCCCACTTGCTATGGCACAATATTCCTATAGCAATGTTCTCATCCCAACTATTGCGTGTTATTCCAATGTTGGTGCTTCTTGTACAGAAATACTTCAACATTAATGACAAATAAGACGACTTCTATACATGTCCTCAACCTCTCCAGTTGATTGTTAAAGATTTAAAAATTTATTTGTGGTTGATTCAATGAGTCTGGAGATCTCAAGCAAAATGATTTGTGATTTCTTCTATAATCCTAGCAATTTTCAACTCAGAGGGAGTCCATGATGCTATTAATGCTTCTGCATTGATTTTATCTTCATCAAGGGGAGAAGATTTTTTTGCTTCTACATGCTATCTTCTTCTGGGGGAGCGTTAAGAGTGTTCAAAATTTTGCATTGTAAGATTTAGCGGGAGATCATTTCTTGTAAGGGGAGATCAATTTTTGTATGGGATATTTTATCCTTTCCATGTATTAACAAGTTGAACATGTGATTCACCCATGCTCCAGCTTGAGGGGGAGTGTTAGATTAGTTAGTTTATTATGTACATGGGCCTAATTGACTTGGCCCATTAGGGTTAAATTATGATTCGTTGTACTTGCCTCCTCTCCTATATATAGGAGGGAAGTTTGCCCACTATCAATAACAAGTATCACATTCAGCCTCCATCTTATTTTTTCACAGTTCTAAAGACAAATATGTGTATGACTCATATATTGAGTGACTTTATGACTCAAATAGTGAATACCTATAGCATTGTCATCTAGAGAACATAAATGAGAAATGCATTTCTAAAATCCATATGATGGTTATCTATACTCTTTTGATTATTGAACCAATAGAGACATGCATATGTTATTATATAATATGACAAAAGCATCTTCACTAGATATAGTGAGAGAGTGACTATTCTATTAGGGCTCATACATACTGATGTAAATAGACCTTTTGAAAATAAATGCTAAAGGAAGTTGCAAGTATTTCATTATATATTTACTGATGTTATTTGTAGATATGGAAGTTTGTATTCAATGGAATACAAATCTTAATCTCTTGAAGTGTTCAAAGAGACTTTGAATGAATGTATGTAACTAACTTGGTAAAAGTATTAAGATACTTCGATATGATCAATGTGGAAATACTTTGAACCAAGAGTTTGAGGACCTTCTAGAGAGACTATGATAGTGTATCACAATGAACTCCAACTGGAACATAATGATGTATCAAAAAGAAGGTATCACACCCTGTTAAGTCATGGTGAGATTATCATTAAAATCTAGTTGATCTTACATTTTCTTTTTGGGCACATACTTTACACTAAAACAATGTACCGTCTAAATGGTTCAAAAGGCACCATATGAGATATGGCATGGGAGGTGTCCCAATATGTATTTTATAGTGATTAGAGATGGATACCTATATAAGAAAATTGTTTCTTAAAGAGCTTTTCCCTCGAATCACATAAATATTATTTTTTCAAAATACTACTGGTATCCTAATCAGATAACAAAGTTGTTTGTTAATCTCAATACCTGTATTCTTGAAAAAGAACTTAGTTCCAAAGGACTCAGTGGGAGTAAAAGTAGAACTTTAAATGTTCAATATAGGCAGGAAACATTGAACCTAAAACAAGTACTGTGGGAACAAAGAGAATCACAAAATAACGTGGAATCTCAAGTTCCTTATGTAACACAAAACCTCATAGGTATAATAGAACACGCCTACAACTTAAAAGATTATGATATCTTCAAGAAGGCGGTGGATTGATCACATATTATGAGTCAACTATCTATCTAGAAGCTATTGAGGGACTAGAATTTGAAAAATGGCTTAAGGGCATGAGATCAAATACAGAGTCCATGAAAACCAACAAGGTATGACCTTGCTGGATCCACCTGAAGGGGTAAAACCCATAAGGTGCACTTGGGTCTTTGTAAGAAGACCAACATGGAAGGGTAAACTAGTTACAAAGAGTTTCAAACTAGTTTAAGGTGTTAACATGATTAAGTTTCTCACCTACCATGGTTAAATTCATCTAGATCATGCTTGCTATTGTAGCTTGTTAAGACTAATGAAATTTGGCATACATATGTTAAAACTGCATTTCTTAACTGGAATAATTAAGAGGATGTGTATGTGACACAACCTAAAGGTTTTATAAATCCAAGAATGTAAATAAAGTTTATAAGCTACAAAAGTCAATCTATGGATTGAAGCAAGCATCTCAGAGATGGAATATTTTATTTTGACAAGACAGTCAAAGAGTTTGACTTAAGTCAAAATGAAAATGAGATTTTTGATTACAAAAGATTTAGTGGGAGCATACTGATATTCTACATGATGATGGGGAATACCATCCTTATCCTACAAATTTTAAAATCTGGCAAGGAAAGTACCTTCTATATGAAGGGTTTAGGTGAATCATCCTATGTGATAGTAATTGAGATCTATAAAGATAGATATGAGAAGCTTCATGATCAAAATAAAAATACATACATTGGTAAAATGATGAAATGGTTCAACATGCAAGACTCAATGAGAGAAAATGTGTCCATGCTCCATGGAGTTAGTCTCTCAGGAGCCTGGTGTTCTAGTTCTTGTGAAGAATAGAAACATATGGATAGATGCCATATGCATTCACAATTAGATCTATTAATGAAATATTATGTACTTATCATGTTATCTCGTATGTATTGGACATGATGAGAAGATATACAATTATCTCATATGTATTGGGCATGACGAGAGGATATCCAGTCATCTCATATGTATTGGACATGATGATAAGACATATATATACCTACCTAGAAATCTTGTATGTGTCAGACATGACGAGGGGGTATATGTCAGAGGCCAGTGAGAGTCACTGGACTACCATAAAAACATCCTTAAGTACTAATAGGATCAGTTCCTCAGTTATGGTAATAAGTAAGAGTTGGATGTAAAGGGTTGCATTGATGCAAGCTTCCTGACTGACATAATGATTGCAATCTATGTTTATGTTTGACCTAAAATGGAAAACTGTAAGCTGGAAAGGGTTCTGAACTAAGCAGTTGTTTATATCTACAATAGAAGTTGAGTATTTCTGTGTTATGAGAACAACAAAGGATACTATGTGGATCAAGAAGTTCATATGGGTGAACTTGTGGGAGGTTCCAACCATTGATGTCATAGTAGAAATACGGTGACAACAATGGAGCTATATGATAGGTAAGGAATCTCAGATAACATATTATGTCACTTACATCTCATACGGGTAATCGTACAAGGAAGAGATGTGAAACTTGTAATATACCAACTTGAAGAAAATGTTGCTAAACTCTCTATAAAGCACTTGCATAGCATAAACATGATGAACATGTTAAGATCACTTAGAATATGATTCGTGGGTGATTGGCTCTAAGTGCAAGTAGGAGTCTGTTGGTATGCATGCCTAGAGAGCCAATCATGTGATGATTGGAATGCGGCATTAGATACTTGATTTGATAATAACAAAGGTAATTCCATCTATTATGTTTGTCTCAGTCAGGAGATGATAACACAAGCATAAGTAGATGTCTAGAGAATGATGTTACTTGATAAAATATGTCTTCAGGTTGAGGACCTAGATAATGAGATCATATGTATAATAAGAGTACATACATTCTTGTTATGTCCCTAGTTGGATATTACTGTGGAAGCAAAATATACAACAATAATACATAAGACTAGAGTTTGTGTTGACTGATGACATAATCTCATTAGTCATGATATATGATATCAAGTCACTCACACAGATACATGTTATAGAACAGTGTATCGGACATACCCATCATGAGAGTGATAAATGGAGACCATCAAATGATAGTCAGAATCATCTCTCATAGTGATAGTGGTGATTGTGGTTCTTAGACCTAAAGTCACTACACTCATCACATGTTATTGGGTATACTTTGACATCATCAAATGTAATCCTAAAATTATGGGTTGCCATAACAGTGATGATTGGGTAGCTTTAACACATGGAGATTGAGTGTCAGTGATGTAGATGGGATTTGTCCCTCCTATAGGAGTTTTATATCCAAGGCCTCTTGATAGGCAAGACTGACAAATGTACACATACTAATGTGGTTCAATATGTGATATGTGAACTCATATGCATCTCATACAGTTCTTTCTAGTTCAAGGAATGTGGATTGAACGTTGAGAGGATGGCGATTCCATGCCTTGAGTTCAATTTGGATATCAGAGACAAAGGAACTATACAATCATTGTAACACTAAATCATGAATTGTAGGTTGAATTTGTTCTCCAACTTTTTGAATTACTTGGGTAGATATGATGTGTGACTAGGAACCTCTCTTTGCTTGTGATGTCATAAGTTGTTATGGACATTCACTGCCAACGTAATATGGGACCTATAGGGTCACATACATATGAACTCATCTAGAAGAGGAGTTTAATCTTGAATTATGATTGGATAGATTACTAAATTGGTTAGGCATTCAATTCATGCAACAAATCAGTTGACTAGACTACCAAATGATCAATTCAAGTGTTGAGGGAGTCGTTTGGAGTGTCAGGCTGATTGTATTCTATATTGATTGGAATTCCACCTAACCCAGCATGTGAGACACTTGTCTTGCTTATGTGAGATGACTGTCTCACTTATGCAATATGACCGTCTCAAATAGTGCGAGACACCTGTCCCACATGCACAAAACGATTATTTTGGGGATGCAATTCGATTGCAATAAGGATTGGTGCTGATGTCATGTTATGTATTAATCAAAATTGAATTGTCGACATATGTACAAAATTGGGAAAGTACCAGATGACTGTCTGAACTAAGCCAGACGGCCATTTTGACTACCACAGACTGTGAAGTTTCCAAAATTGTTGTGGAAATTTGAGATCTTCCGGTCCCTTCCACTCCCGCACAGAGTGGGAACCCTGGCCCAAACCCCACCTATAAATAGAGGGGTACTGGGGGATTCCCAGAGCACAACACAAATAATTGAGAATTAGTTGCTCTAATAGTTGTTGTCCTCTCTGGTTGTGGTAACCAAGAGATCCCAAGCAAATCCTACTCGACTAGGGAGGGATAGCTAAAACAACTGAGGATCATTGTTGTGGGAGAGAAGGTTGGTGACTAGTACACCAACGGGAGGGACAACTCCTTCCTATCCATTCTAGAAGGATAATTTGAGTTCTAGTTGGTCCGTGTGGACTTCTCTAGAGGCGAGGTGACCTTTGCTCATTGCTTAGAAGGACAACATCAACCAGCAATCCATAATGAGAGGAGTTCCTGCAGACGACGACAATCGAGTTTGTTGTCCATGGAGGAGCAGTCAGACAAGTCCCAGTGCAACCAGGAGCTGCACAGACATCGTCTAAGACAGAGTGCACATCTACGTTGATGAGGATTATTGTTGGACTTGCTCTAGGACCACGCATATCTTTGTGAAACCATCCTTTCCATTGCATGGTTAATGACACGATATACTGGTTAATGGAAAATATGTCAGTAAAATTATTATTTATGTTGCCTATATGATGTCATATTTCCCTACATGCAGTACATTTACCATGGAGGAAATCCTACCAGAAACGAGTGGATTCTAGTTTTATTATACACTACTTTATGTCTTTATGTTATTTCATCTCTGAGACCTATTATTTTAAGGGGTGCATCCCCTATTTCATCATCAAAACTTTTTAGGCATATTCTATGGACGATCAACATAATAGGCACTTATTGTGCAACCTATGTTTGATTGTCAATATCCAAGCTCTTCATTTGCATGTGGTTGTATGCAAATTTTTATATCTATTTATAAATGAAGCTTTTATAAAAAAAGTTATCAAATATGGTCCCTACATATGATAGTAGACTAAGATAAACCTATGGAAGAAAATAGAGGATTTAGGGGTGTCCTTAGTCAGTAGAGACATTATGTTGAGTAAAAAATGAAGTTACAAAGCCGATTGTATTTTGATCGAGCCTCAATCAAACTATATTGTGATTGAGATGTCCTTCAGTCAAACTATTCTTCTACCAGAGCATACATGGAAATGTATCGATTCAATACAACAATAGGAAATTAAATTAGGTTGTTTTAACTATCCATCTATCAAACTCGAGTTCAAATGAGATAACATTCATTCAACTAAGAGTTTGACCAAGAGGCACCCAAAAATGTATTTGCTTCTGAGATTTCTCTTGGCTAAACTATGAGTTGGGTTTGAACAAAATTCTACCAACTTTAAAAGACACATAAAAAAGAATTTTGTATGTAGACTCACTAGTAATAAAAATATCAATACCTATGGCCTCAGATGGACCTAGATAAGACAAAACTGTATAGTGGGATCATCATCATTAACATTCATATAAGATACAAATGAAATGGATATTTTCCACTACTTATAATGGCGCTGGAAATATGTTCATGTATTATTTTCTCCTTGTATGTGATTAATCCATTTCCATTGTTCTCACTCATATGTTCCTGAATACTTTTAACATTACTGTTAAAAATAGTATTAATAGGAAATATATCATTCATCAAAATATGTCTATGTAATTCCCTTGGGCCAACAATCTCCCCCTTTCTGATGATGAAAATTATTTCCTATTTATAATAATATATGATCAATTATAACATATTTTAAATTCAAATATCATAGTATGTCATTGAGTAGTACAATGTGAAATCTTCATGGTTGAGTGTATGATGAAAATGCAAATGATTTCAACCATATTTTGGAAATACAATTCTATCTCTAGTGGATAATACAATTGTATTTGTATTTTTACCAAATTCATTTTTTGTTCAAGACTATAAAATAGTCCATACCTTAATTTTGTAGAACTAAAATAAAGAATGGTGTAAATTATAACAAACTCAAGTAAATGAATTGTGGAGAAATACATTTGTTGTTTCATCTAGTTTCCTTATCGCCCTTTGTATATAAAAAAATAAAAGGTGGGTGGTTTAAAGAAACCTAATAAGGCCTCGGAATTGGAGCTCACCCCTTAGTTTAAGAAACCATAGCCTATGGGGATAAACATAAAGTGGAACAAATCTAATTCCTAGTAAAGTTAAGAAGCTAAAATCAATGACAAAAAGAACTCCTTTGGAATCTCGACTTGGACAGATGTCTTTATAAATCAAGGCCAATAAATGCACAAACACAAGGCTGATTATAAGATATTTCATCTACATAAGCAAACAATCTCATTAGACAACAAGATCAAAAACAAGGAAAGTTTACAACAAATTCATACATAAAAAGTCTAAATCTCCAATTTTTTTGTGTAATAATACATCAAAATCCAAATCTACACCCATGTATCTTTCTCTTTCCCAATATACAATGAGGTGACTCCTAATTAAATAATTATATAGCATTAAGCACATAATTTAACATACCAAAAGATCTATGCACCAATGAAATCTTGATACCAAAGTTTGAATAACCACAAGTTTAAATGATAACATTTAACCCAATTTCATCCATAGGTGCACTGAAACCTATAAGTGTACCTTTAAGTACTCAAGTTAGACATATAATGTATACATATGTATGAACCATAACACTAAGCTCAATATGGCACCCTCATACAAATAACATGACACCTTTAATATACAAAGGTGAATTGTATGGTAGATTACCATCAACAAAATAGAATATGCATATTGATAAACCATGGGTAAATTTATGTGTATATATATATTTAACTCTAAAACCCATTTAATTAATAGTTGCATGAACACATCTGTAACATATTTAATTAATACACATAATAATACCAATAAAGCACTGATATTAATGAAGCTGCCTAAATATGAGATATTACTTATCATATTCTTAAAACTTAAAAAATTGTATATACTTATTACACAATGAGTACTAGTTGGAATATTTAGAGTTTCTTTTATCTAAAGGAAGTTTCATTTATTCGATAGAGTCTGATTTGATTAAACAAGGTGTTTTATGCTAATTGAGTGTGTGGAACTTCTTTCCTAATAATATAATACTACAACGAGTCTATGTACCAAATATGGAAACAAAATGTGCATGTTAATACTTTTAGATAATGATAAAATGACTCAAACCCATATGATCGTTTAATAAACATTCCTAGAAGTTCCTAATAAATGTTCCTAAAAGTGGAAATTAATGATGGACTCCAAATCTATATTCCTTAATCTTCTCATATATCAATTTTCATACAGTTTGGACATTCTTAGGTGCCTAAAATAAACCAGGGAAGAGAAAGGGGGAAATGAAAATTAAATTTTGATCACATTTTTTATTGATAGACAAATGAGACTATATTCCAGGTTGTCTTTCTATTCTTTCACTATATTTTTGGTACTTCCAGATCTTTTATTACTAGCCACTTTTGTGAGCCATTAGATTTTTCTCAAGTTATTTTGAAGTCATCTTCCACCTTAGGTCAAATAGGGAAAACCATCAGTACTATGAGTGACATCATCACCCTGTATATCTCCTAATTAGTTTCTCCCTAGTTCAATAATCTCCATTCCATCATGTTTTAGAATCCTTTTGTAACGTTCGATCCCCTACAAGACCCCTAAGTTGGTGTAAAATGAAACTTCCCAAGCCCTAATGGTTAGGAACTTTGTTGAGTTGGGAATTCTACAAACCATGCATCTTGTAATGAATATATCGACTCTTCCACTTTCCTTTAACACTATACATTTTAGACCACCATCAATTGGCCTTTATGGATCCCCAAGGTACTTTTACAGATGTAAACTTCTTCTCCTTGCCTCGAGTATAGGATTGGGAAGAATACAATTCCTCAACTCTATCCCTTGAGTTGAAGCTTTGAGGCATGGCATGAAGAATTTTTTGGTGCTCTGCATTCTTTGAGGTTGCTTGTGGTGTCCTACCCAACTTGCGTGAGTTGTAGGTGGTGGATGGAGGTCAATGATCCCCTCAGAACACTCCGAAGTGGAGGCAAAGTGTGGATTTTTTCTCCCTAACATCTTTCAATTAAGATTCAACGATCAACTTCCTATGTTTCAAGGTGAATTTCCTCCCCTTATTTCCTCCTCAAATTGTTGTTTCTAGTACATTTTGTTAGAGAATCCACTTATCCTGCACATGGCTCATATTTTTCTTTGTTGGTTGTCCTCATGGGGCAAGTTAGATATTTTTTGCCTATTTTTTCTTCACGAGACATGATTATTCATGGTGTTTTCTCTACTTCTATGTCCTTTCTCTAAGAATATAAGGCTACTTAAACTTTCCTAACACATAAACATAATTGTTTGGTTTAATTGGATGTTTAGTTTTAAAATCAAACCAGACCATGTTTGTTCCATATATACAATCTTTGCAATATGTGGACCTATATGCAAATTACCCTCTTTCGTGGGTGTAAACATAATCTTAACACTTTCTTGAGTTGTTTCATCATGTTCTTAAGAATATTTTTTTCTCCTTTGGATGCTTAAAACTTTTCATGAGATTCATACTTGCATATTTGTTTAATAGTAAGAATTCGGTGTTTTCATCGGTTGACAAGAGCTAGCCTGATCATCAAGCCGGTGGATCCTCAATTCCCAATGAGCCTTGTGGTCATCAAAGTCCTTGCCAACTCGTCAATTGATGACTCTTCAACATCCTATTGGGTCTTTATCTAACCAACCAAAGAATTATGTTGACTGATGAAGCTTTCAGTTACCTGTGTATCTAACTGAAAACCAAGATTTAGTCGACGAGTTTTTGGTCGATGAGGTTTGATCGACAAGGTTTGAATTGATGAGTTTTGATCGATGAGCTTACCTTGACTGATGACTGGCCTGAACCACACCCACTTCCACCCTTATATAAATAACTCTTTCTCTCTCCCCTCTCATCTTTTTATGAGCTTGGTGGTGCAATCCAGAGGCCGATGAGAACCTGTCAGGTTCTACGATCGGGGGATTTCAAGGGTGCATACTTGAGTTTGAGTTCTCCTGGATAGATCTAAAGCCATCGATCTTTTTTTCCCTCCATTCATGTAAGATCCTTACCTCTTAACCATTTTCCTTGTCGTTCTCCCCTCTTTCCTTCTATGATCAAGTTCTATGATGTTTCTTGCCAAAAATCTATGCTTAGAGTTTTAGATATCTCCTTTCTTCCTTCATTGTTCTAGAATTACCCTATTCATGGAAGTAGGAGGCATTCTTGGAGCTTTGATGGACCAAACTTGGTGCCTTACTGATGATTTTAGAGATTTTCATCTTAGACTTTGGTTTTCTTCTCTATCAAGGTGAGTTATATAATCTTGAACACACTTCATGCCTACTTTCTACATGCATGATGTTATCTTGCTCTAGAAACTCCTAGAATGCTAAAAGATGGCCTTTTTAGTATTGTTTTATATAATAAATGATGATACAAGTTCTTAAGCTTTACTTAGTCTTCATGAACATTTCCTGTCGTATACTGCACTCTTTTTTTAGTACAAAAGGCCTAAAATTTGGAACATAAGTGTTTAGACTTATAAAATGTCATATATGTGATGTTTTGGTACCCAAAGAGTAATGCAATTTGGCCCACTTACTATGCCTTACAACTTTTTGAGCATCTTATGTAATTTTAGTACATGTAATTATTATCATGATGTTGTAACAGTGGTTAGACAAAACCCTATTGAAAGTAATGTATCTGTTATAAGTTTTGAGTTTATGGACACCTATGCCTAGAATGACATGAAATTGTTTTATACATTTTATATCTTTTGAGGTTGCAAACCCCAATTAATCTGTACAAACCTTTAGGGTGTTTTTATGTAACTTGATTGGTGTAGTAAAAATGTTTCACTAAATTAAGTAATCAAGTGAAAGCTTAATCATGTAGTGCCTTGTGACCGTATAACTATTCCAATGTCAGAACTTGATAGATTGTGAAACCCAGTTGAAAGGAGCTCAGAGTCATGTACTGTTAAGCATATGTTGGTTTAGGGAAGGTATTTCACTACCATCCTAATTTCAAGGTTTTAGAGAATGGTTGAGGCCATGTATTAGATGTTGATGTGATTGAGAGTGATTGTGGTCCTAACTCAGATTTGACAGTTTATATCCTAGTTTCTAGTGCCATGGCATGTGTACCCAGGATGGAGTAGGCTATTTTAGTAGTTGGGTCAATGTGCCACTATAGTTGTTAGTTGTACTGATAGAGGAGAAGAGATCTTTAGGATTCAGATCATCCTACATCTTATATGGGACTGATTTTGAAGTTACAATGGTCATCTAGTAGTTTGAGTGGTACACCTCAAACTACCCAAAGCTTGATAAAATATGTAATTTATCCATTTAGTATAACTATTAGAGTTATTGGGAGACACATTGGATGGTGACCCTTGCTAGGTCTCTTTTTGATGTATAGGTGATTTATAATATGGTAAGAGAAATGAATTATATTTGTGACTATAGCTATGCATGCTTTTGTATAAGTTACATAGTCTTTCAACTCTATATCACTGTCTACCTTAACTGCTTCATGTACATAACCATGGTAAGCAATAGATGTTAGTATAGGTTACCTCATATCGCTGGGATATGGGTCTCACCTTGTGGGTTTCCACACCCTTTTTAGGTGATCAAAAATGCAGTCAGACGCAAAGTGGTGAGGAGGCAGAGTTTGAAGATCTATAGAGACAAAGTGGTTGGTTGGGTTGTGCAGAGTCCTACAGTCATCCTCGTACTCTCAGGTCCAGACATGGAGTTTAGTATATCATGTATATTGCAAGTTTTTGGTTGTAAATCTTGAACACTTTCAAAGGTTGTAGATATGTGGACAACATCTTTTTGTAACAGGTTGTGGCAGAGGCCACTCAACTCATGCAACATTACCTAGAGTATATATATTTACACACACACACACACACACATATATATACATATATATATACATATATATATGCATATATCTATGTGAAGTTGGACCTTTGTGTAAAATTTTCTTTGTATGCTTGGGAATTTTGTTCAGTTCTAATTCTATACCATTTTGGTATCGTGATTAATTAATGTTGAATCATTGTTTTTGGTTTTGAGTGATCTCAATTTGCATGGCGGGTTTCCACATATGGTGGTATCGTAGCCTTAGGTTTGCTAAGTCTATAGGGACATAGGACCTAGGTTGTTGTGTCTGTTCTTAGGTATCCAACATATCTAATGGATGATGGTTGTGCAAATATGTCCATAGAACATGAAGAACATGTTGAGAGTAGCTTTATGGCGCTAGGTGGTGGCAACATGAGATTGGTACAAGATGGAAGAGTACACAAGACAGGGCCAGAACAACCCATCTGTTTGACCCTTCGACCATATCTGATCAAACTTTTTCATCTATTTTTTGGTAGCTAATGGAGATGATCACACATCTAGATGAATGGGCGCATCTACCTCAACCAAGGGCACCTACTGCAAATGTTGAATCTCAAGGTCTAGGGAATACCTTTGAGAGGTTGAAATGTGTGGGAGCCACAAAGTATGTTGGGACAACAGACCTGACAGACGATGACATGTGGTTGATGGAGTTGGAGAAGGCATTCATGATTTCGAATATCTCTAAGGAGTTCAAGGTGAAGCATGCGATCTACCTTCTGAATGGTAGTTTTGGACACTGGTGGTGTGGCAACCCGCCATGCCAAATGATATTACTCAAAACTAAAACACTGATCAAATAGTAATCACGTTACCAAAAAGGTGCATAATTAAAGCCCAATTAGAATTTTTCAACCACGCTAAAGTAAGCATTTACACCAAGGTACAACATCACAAACATAAATATATACTAGGTACCTTTCCATAAGTTCCATGTCCTTAGCCATAACATGATTACAAAAGATGTTGTCCATATAATTACACCATTTACATTTCTAAGGCATACAAACAATATCTCGAGTCGATATACATGTAATACAAAACTCCCTGCCCAGACCAAAGAGTAAGGGGATGACTCTAGGACTCTATACAAACCACACCATCCTCTTACCACTACATATCTTCAACTTGTGCCTCCTCATCACTATGTGTTTGATGACGCTCCCAGTTACCTTAAAAGATGTTGTGACCCGTGAGGCTAGACCCATGTCCCAACGAGAGATATAATTCCAAAAACATCTATTGCTTACCAGGGTTATGTATTTAAGTAGTTTAAGTAGATAAAATTATAGAGTTGAAAGATTATATAGTTACACATAATAACAGACATATATGTACACATTTATACAATTTATTTCTCTTACGACATTATAAATCATCCATAAACTAAAAGAAACAAGGCATGGATTATCATCCAATGTGATTTTCCAAATAACCCTAACAATTATATTACATGACAAAGTTACATGTTTTATTAAGCCCTAGGTAGTTTGAGGTGTACCACTCAAACTACTAGATGACCCTTGCAAAGTCGAAACCAATCCTGTATAAGATCTTGGATGATCAAAATCCTAGGATCTCTTCCCCTGGGTCAATATGAGTAACAACTGTGGTGGCATGTCGACCCAACTACTAACTCATCCTAGTCTTCCCTAGGTACACATGCCATAACACTAGAAACTAGTGTATACGACACTCAAATCCAAGTTACAACTGTAGTCACTCTCAATTACTTCAACATCTGAGAGACAACTCTGACCACTCTCCAAAACCCTAGAAGCAAGATGACAGGGCTAAACCCTCCTTGCACCTGCATATACTCAATATTATATGACTCCAAGATCCTTTAGAAATACTCATTTTACTATCTAGCAAGTTCTGACATCAGAATAGCTCTACGGACTTAGGGCACTACATGTTTGGGGTTACACTTGATTACTTGAGTCAATTAAATATATTTAACTACATTACTCAAGTTACATATAATTACCAAAAATATTCTTACAAAAGTCATCGGGATTCACAACCTTAGAAGATTCAAAACATATTAAACTATTCCATAACACTACTTTGTAGAGAAAGTAATCATCCTTGGTCATTAAAATAATTAACGACCAACTATAGTATATCAAGTATAAATATCCCCATGACTGAAACAATATTACTCCATGTAATGACATCATCAACACTCAACATTTAACATGAATAAGTTACCTTCTGTATTAGGGTTTTGTCCAACCACTTTTGGATCACCATAACAGTAGTTCAAGTACTTAATATTTTGAATTTTAGGTCTTTCATACTTACAGATTAGTTCAATGTTCAAGAATAATGTTCATAAGGTCTAAAATATAACTGACACGCTTGGATCATCACTTTATCATACAAAACAACACTTATAAAGGCCATCATTTAGCATCTGATAAGTTCTAAAGTAAGAACAACAACATGCATGTAGAAGGTAGGCAAGGAATGCATTAAAAGTTATATAACTCACATAGTAGCAAAGAAGAAATCTAAAATCTAAGGTGGAAACTCCTGAAATCTTCATCCAAATGTCAAGCTCAATGCAACAAAGCTCCATGAACGTCTCCTCTTTCCATTAACAGGGTGGATCTAGAGCAAGGAAGAAGAAAAAGAGAACTCAAACCACATGCTTAGGGTCCTAGAAAGAAAACACCAAGAAAAACTCACAGAACTTAGTCACAGGAGGAAGAAGGGTGAAGAACAACAAGAAAATGAGTATAAGAGTAAGACTCTTACACAAAAGAAGTAAGAAACACAATCAACAGGCCTATATCAGACCAAGGAACCTTGATTCTTGTATACGCATCCACAAAAAGTGAGCAATCACCGACCTTGAAGACCTTCGTCGACCTCTACTCTCCAGGAAAACTCATCGAGAACCTCTGATCTCTATTAAAACTCCACTAAATGAAATGAAGGGAAAGGGAGAGAGGAGGTATTTATAGGGATGGGACCAAAATCTCATCGGTCACAAAACTTTTTGCCAACTCACTAAAAAACCCATAAATAAAAACTCCATCAGGCGCTAAAAAAATTGTCGTCCATTGGAAATTTGCCGACCATCAAAATTCCATCAACCATCCTCATATACACACACCTATCAATCTCATCAACCACTAGAACATCGTTGGTCCAAAACTTGTCGATATAAATCTTGTTGGTTAGCATGTCATAAAATATGTCGATCAATACCCTAAAGCCTATCGACTCAGGAGTCTTGTGCGGCACCAGAATAACTATTAGGCACCATGAAACTCATCAAACACCAAGAAGAAAGTGGTCACCAAAAAGAAAATAGTCAATAGAGAAACCATCGACCGCCGAGAAACAACAAGGGTCACATGAATTTGTCAGTCTATGAAATACATCACTATCATCCCACTAAGCTTATGAATACTTCAATAAATAAACTTAAACAACATTAAAGGAGAAGTAGAATTATAAAAATTCTTAGGTTCATCATGAAGCAACTCAAGAAAGTGCCACTATTATGCTCATATCACCAAAAAAGGGTTATTTACATAAAACTCCTCAAAATACAATGATTGTATATCTTTAGCAAACAAAGCATGTGTTGATTCAAAATATAAACATAGTTTCATCATACATAGGTAACAAGAGTTAACTTTCAAGACTAAGCATCAAATTAGTCCAATTAAGCCCACACAAATTACATTATGTTAAGTAGGGATAGGGGCCTTGTAAGCATAACCCCAAACAAAAAATTTGCCCCTAAAATCCTAAGCAAACAAGGATGGGTACTTCCTACACATCTCATCCTCTAACTCCCAAATGGCTTCCTCCACACCAGAATGATGCCACGACACCTTCACTAAAACTATGTTCTTCTTCCTAAGCTTTTGCACATGCCCATCTATGATCAACATGGGACCCTCAACATAGGTAACATATTCCTCCAACTCAACCTCTACAGGATGTGCCATCTACTCTATATCAGGGTGGCACTTCCTCAACATCAAGACATGGAAGACATCATGCAACTATGCAACTCTGGAGGCAACTCCAACCTGTATGCCACCTTCCCTACTCATTATATGATAGAGTGTGGTCCCACAAACCTAGGAGCCAACTTACCCTTTTTTTCAAATATTTGCACACCCTTCCAAGGGAAATCCTTAAGATACACTCATTCTACAACTTGGAATCCAACTGTCTATGATGGTTATCAACATAAGAATTCTATCTATCCTGTGCTACCTTCAACTGTCATTGAATCACCTTGATCTTTGCTATAGTCTGCTGTACCAGCTCAGGACCCAACAACCAGTACTCTACTGCTTCATACCAACAAAGAGGTTCCCTGCATCACCTACCATACAAAGCCTCATATGGTGCCATGTCTATGCTCCTTTGACAACTATTGTTGTAGGCAAACTCAATCAAACTCGAGTGAAAATCCCAACTACCAAGAAATTGAAGCACACATGCCCTCAGAAGATCCTCCAACATCTGTATGGTCCAATCTAGATGGCCATCTGTCTATGGGTGAAAGGTTGTACTAAACCTCAACTATGCCCCCAATGTTGTATGTAGACACTCCAAAAACATGCTTGTAAACTAAGGACCTATGTTAGACACTATGGTAAAATGTATTCCATGCATACGAACTATCTCATCAACATAGATTTGTGCCAACTTCTCTATTGTATAGGTGGTCTTGACTGGCAAAATGGGAACTGACTTCATCAATCGGTTAACAATCACTTAAATGGAATCATGACCGACTATCCTAGGCAGGAAAGCCACTAAGTCCTTGGTTATATGACCACATTTCCACTACAAAATTGGCAAAGGTTGTAATGTCCATGTAGACTTCTAATGTTTTGCGTTGACCTGCTGACAAACTGGGTACTTGGCCACAAACTCCACCACATCACATTTTAGACCTGGCCACCAATATAAATCCTTAAGATCATTATACATCTTTCTACTACTTGAATGCATCATGTACATTGAGGAATGAGCTTCCTCAAGTACCATATCCCTTAGACCATCATTGTCAGGAACCATTGTTCTGTTATGAAAACACACAATCCCATAATTTGTCTCATGAAACCCATCGTTCTTCTTATTACCAAAATATGATATGATATTCTATGTAATGGTATCATCCTTCTTCACAATTTAATATTCCATATCAATGTCTGCTTCACTTGTAGTTGTTCCAACAAACCTACCAACATAGCTACTTCCAAGTGTACATTCATCTGTTGAAGCAACAGTAGCATGTTCCTTTTGTGACACGCTAGGGAGTGCAACTATGCTTTATTGACAGATGAGATGAGGATGACTTTCTGCTCAAAGAATCAACCACTACATTTGTATTTCCTAGATGATAGTCTATCGTATAGTCGTAGCCCTTGATCAACCCCACCCATCTTCTTTGCCTCATGTTAAGATCCTTCTTTGAAAAGATGTACTAAAGATTCTTGTGATATGTGAAGATTTGACACTTCTCTCCGTACAGGTAGTGCCTCCAAATCTTCAAGGCAAGACATTTAATTATGCACCTTTTTGGTAATGCGATCAGTTAGTGTTGGTCGGCATTTTGGTTTTGAGTAATTGTGTTTAGCGTGGCCAGTTGCCACATTTGATGGTATCAGAGCTTTAGGTTCGCTAAGTCTACAAGAACATATGACTTGGGTTGTTGGGTCTACTCTTACGTAATACAACATATATGACCATGGTTTATGGTTATGCAGATATGTCTAGAGAACATGAAGAGAACAAGGAGAGTAAATTTGTGGTGTCTGGAGGTGGCAGTAGGAGATAGGTACCAGATGGAGGAGTACCTGAGATGGGGATAGAATAGCCTGTACTTCCTCTGTTTGATCCTTTGACCATAGTTGATATAGTCTTTCAGTCTATGTTTGGATACCTAATGGTGACGATTACACACTTGGCAGATAGGGCACCTGCACCTCAACTAAGGGCAGATGTTCCCGATGTGGAATCTTAGGGTCCAAGGACTACCTTTGAGAGGTTGAAGCGAGTAGGATCCATGGAGTATGAGGGAACAACAGACCCAACCGATGCAGATATGTAGTTGACAGAGCTGGAGTAGGCATTCAGGATTCTGAACATCTTTGAGGAGGACAAGGTGAAGCATGTGATCTACCTTCTGAAGGGCAGTGTTGGCCAATGGTGGGTCATAGAGGAGATAGAGCGGGAAAAGCAAATAGTTAGGAAGAGTTTTGGAGGGATTTTGTTAGTCATTACTTTCGAGATACGTATTTGAAGGAGAAGATGGATTAGTTTGAATGGTTGCATCAGGGATCGTAGTCTATCAGTGACTATGAGGCAAAGTTCATGGAACTATTGAGGCTCTTTTCTCAGATGGAGACCATGAAGAAGGAAAGGATCAAAAGGTTTAATAAGGGTTTGAACATTGAGTTGGTAAGGATGACACCTGCTTTGGAGATATGAAAGAAGTTTTCCACCTTTGTGGAGTCCATGAGAAGGATAGAGAGGACAACTATGGAGCAATGATAAGCCAATGGCAGAAAGTGGTCTATTTAGTTCCAAGGATCTCCATCTAGCAGTTTCAAGAAGCTAAGCTTTTCTTCACCGCAGTACCAATAGTCTCAGTCGAGGTCAAATTTTTTTGAACCAAGGACACAAGTACAAGTGCAGCGGTCTCCTAGCAAAGTGAGAGGACATATCTTTATATTAGTTGGGGGAAATAGTTATAGATCAGTGTTAGTGACATGGCCGTCTAGGCTGTCGTATGATATAAGGATATGTTACAAGTGTGGTTATCTAGGGCATGTGATATGGTCTTGCCGTATGAAGAACCAGGAGGTTATAGAGCAGCCGAGGCAGAGCCAGTGGACCTTAGAGCAATATCCATAATAGTAGTATAGTGGTGGTGGTAGCAGAGGTCATGGACATACATCACAGGTAGGGTCTTTAGGATCATCTAGTAGAGGAGGAGGGAGATAATAGGTGGTAGCTAGATTCTATGCTATGAACTAGTCCGAAATAGTGGTCAATCCATCATTCATAATAGATTAGATGGAACTCTTTCATTCTGACTTATATGCTTCTTATTTTGTATCTATTTTGGTTGACTTGGGTGTGACACACTTGTTTATCACTAGAGAGGTGTTATTTGTAACTTGCATGTATGAAGTAGAGGTGATAGCCTCTTGTTAGAAACCCCTTTTATCAGTTCTATAGTGTTGCAACAAGTGTGTCCATCTTGCATTCTTTCCTTCTTGGGACGCAATATTCAAGTGGATCGCATGCTAGTTGATATGCATATATTCAATGTAATCCTAGGGATGGATATCTTGGACAAGTATAAGGTTGTTTTGGACTATAGTTCCAAAGTCATGACCTTTTGTGATGGTGATGTATCATGGACCTTCCAAGGAGATAGGAAGATTATTCCTACTTGTCAAGTGTCAGTAGTAATAGTAGAGAAGTTGTTGAGCAAGGGTGTGAAGCTTTTTTAGCTATGTGTGTGGATACCAAGGTTAGGAGTCCTAGTATATAGGATGTACTTATGGTGAGTGAGTTTGAGGATGTTTTTCCTGATGAGTTTCCAGTTGTACCACCCCCGAGGGAGATTGTTTTGAAATCAATCTAGTTTCTGGAACACATCCCATTTCACAAGCACCTTATAGGATGGATCCTACTAAGATGAAGGATCTGATGAAATAGTACATGAGTTGTTGGAGAAGGGTTTCATATGACCGAGCACTTCACCTTAGGGTGCTATAGTGTTATTTGTGAAGAAAAGGGATGGTTATATGAGGCTTTGCATAGACTATTGGCAGTTGAACAAGGTTATAGTGAAGAACAAGTACATGTTGTCGAGGATAGATGATATGTTTGACTAGTTGATTGGTGCTAAAGTGTTTTCCAAGATAGACTTGAGGTCAGGATATCACCAGTTGAGGATCAAAGTAGATTACATACCTAAGACTTCTTTTAGCATTAGGTATGGTCATTATGAGTTTGTGGTTATGTCGTTTGGGATAACCACTTCATCAACAATGTTTATAGATCTCACGAACATAGTATTCTAACTGTATCTTGATCAATTTGTGGTAGTGTTCATAGATGACATCTTAATATACTCTAGATATAGTCAGCCGTATGAGAAGCACCTTAGTAAGGCATCAGAGTTGTTCTAAGTTCAACAAATGTGAGTTTTAGTTGACCGAGGTGTCTTTCCTTGGTCATGTCATCTTTAGGTGTTTGTGTGGATCCTAAGAAGGTGGAGTCAGTTTTGGAATGGGAACAACCCAAGCCACCAACAGAAGTATGAAGCTTCCTATGTTTAGATGGTTACCACAGGAGGTTTATGAAAAACTCCAGTACCATAGCTTTGCCTTTAACCAAGCTAATTAGGAAGGGCATTCCTTTTGTTTGCAATGAAAATTTTCAGCGTTCTTTCCAGGTGTTAAAGGAAAAATTTGACAAGTGCTCCAATGTTGGTGTTGCTAGAGCATGGGAAAGGCTACATCTTTTTCCAATGTTGCTTTGAAGAATGAGTTGGAGTGTGTGCTGATGCAGGATTTCTTACACATTTTAATTACTTGTCCCTGTTCCGATTTTAATGTGATTTGTCAACGTTGGACCTTCACACTATTTTGCTTTTAGTCATTGGTATTAAGTTAAGGTTTATGGATTCCGGTAGAGATAACTTTTGACAATGACCATAACAACTTTCTGATGGAGTCCACTCAGAATGAACAACTATTTAGGAGTTTATGCTGAATCACCCTTGAAGTTTCAATCGATAAAGATAAGAACATGGGGAAATGGATGCAACTGATGCAGTTTTTCCTTGACGGTTAATTGGTGCCACCATGCAATCATTTGTACATGGATCATAATTGAACATGTTCGATACCCCAACTAATCTGAATGTTGTAGTAGTTTTTAGTGCATATAATCATACTATAGGGTTGAAATGGGATAGTTCGCGATAAAAATGACTCAGACCATGAATTATAAAAGGGGAAATCATGTGTTGTGAATTGAAACTACGTCATATTTGTTAACTTCAATGAAGTTTAGATTCATATATATATCATTTTTATTTGTTTTATAGCACATAATTTTTAGGATGTATTAATATGAATAATAGAGTTGTACGTAACTTATATATATATATATATATATATATATATATATATATATATATATATATATATATATGAGTGTGTGTATGATAGTTACGAATATCACCAGTCGTGTCGGACTTGGGACACAAAGCATACATCGAGTCTTCACATCAACTACTAGAGTAGGATGGATTCGTGCTGTTGGCAGAGCAAGTCACATCCTTGCTTCCACCAAAAAAAGTCAGTATCATCCTGCAACTGTGCTTGCAAATCTTAGATGTTACACAATGCCATAGTTCAGAGTTCATCATACCTCAACCATGCAATGCAACAAAGACAATTATTGAGAATTTTAGTATGTCACACGTGATTCCTCAGTTTGTATCATCATCTAGTCGTGCCTATGGCTAACTTCACTAACTATCGTACAACGGATAAACATGGGTAAGTGTACTTTTGTGAAACATCAAACTGTGAATATTTGTATGAGTTTTGTTTACACAAATTTCTATTTGGCTGTAACTTAGTTGTGGGTTCCATTTTGTAGTGTGCAAAATTGGCAAAAATGGTGAGTTAAAACTGCACGTTTTGAATTTCAGCCAATCTAAGTGTACAATATAATTATTTTTATTTGATGCATACTATTTTTAGCTAAGAAAAAGTTAATTTTTTATTCAAACTACAAATTAATTTGAATAAAGTTCGACATGATGAAGCTGTTAATATTCTTTCATTTTTTGATATATTTAATTTTTATTTTTATTTTGAAATATTTTTTATAAAAAATGTATACTTTAACCTTACTTGATTGCAACAATTTTTTAAATAAATAAATAATTGACATTAATGAAAGATCTATAATAGTCCATTTGAATGTGCATGTGTGTTTTTACTAGAATATTTGTTGCAATTTTTCTTAAATTGAAAATAAAAATTATTATATAGATTAGTAATTATATCCAATTTCATTTAAAATTATATTATTATTAAAACTATCTAAATAAAATTGGTTAAATTTAGTGTGACATGTGCATGTGCATGTGTATGTTCAATAGTATATATATGTGTGTGTGTGTGTCTGAAGTTGTGCCTTTGTGTAAATGTTTCTTGGTGTGTTTGATAATTGATTCGGTTTAATTCCCTGTCATTTTGGTAACATGGTTAATTAATGTTGAGTTGTTGTTTTTGGTTTTGAGTGATCTCAATTTGCGTGGTAGGTTGACACAAAGCCATTGTAGTATCCACCCAACTCTGCCTCATATCCTCTTAGTTGGGTCTGCTATTTATTTTTAAACCTTTATAAGGGCTCTAAGATGGTAAGAGAAGGCATGTGATCCCATGATTTCTGCTCCCATTTCACATGATTTAAGCAACTTATATGTTTCTACTGCTGCTTTCATGGCTAGGTACATGTGATGTGTGAGGAAACACACACAACAAGGCTAACAAAGATTTATATACCCTAATCAATACACTCTTAATACACAAAAGACTCCCCACAGGCACACAAGTTCATATTATAGCATGGAGCATTCATATTAGGGGTCGATCCATAGGGAGAGATGGGGGAACTAGAGATAGGCTTGTTTTACTAGGTTCCTATTGTGAAGTGTAGGCTTTTTAGGGTCTGACTTTGGAGTTTGAATTACACTAAGTGAACAAGAAATGGAAAAAATAAATAAACCTATATTAACCCTACATAATTAGTGCTATATAACTAAGAAACAAGAGCAATTACACTAAACAAGACTATCAACTCTACCTAAGCAAAAGCAATCCTAAGTAGCAAGTAAGGGAACAAGTAACTAAACAAGGCAAGAGAAAGGAACTATTTACACTAAGCTATGAACTAGACTAACTAGGCAAGTAAAGGCTAAATAAGAAACTAACTAACAAAATCTAGCACAAGTATCTAAGAACAATAACCAACTATCTACCAAAAGTAACTAGCATGAGAAAGCAATTCGGCAACTAGGAAAAAATAAACAGCTAACACTAATAGAACTACGATTTAGATAGTTGTTTAATGGTAGTGGTACGTTTAGGGTAAATGTGACTATCAAACTAGTTAGGTTCGTATCATGAAACACATTCAATCAAACCATCTTAACAAACCAAACATAAAGAGGGGATGGTGATCAATTATATCCCATGCTACTAGTTGACCATGGGTGGCATAAGGTGTACATAGGGGAAATAGTCCCTATAAACCCCTATCCAACCTTAAGAGGTTCGATCAACTAGGGTATAGGTAGAATTTGATCAAGCCCACACTAAACTATGTCCCTATAAGTGATTCTTCTAATATACTTACTGGAAAAGGGTGGCATGGGATGTATGGTATTTCACCTCCTTTCACACTCCAAGCGACCTATAGACATGTTGATTACAAAATACATCAAATGAGGCACTACTATCCACTAATATCTCACACCTAAATATATGAGAGTAGAGGGATATGTGGGAAGGGGGTACCTAGATAAGGATCCACTAGTTGGACTTAAGAGCTTTTCCCCAAATGGCTACATATGCAACATCATATACATAGGTAGTTTCAAGCATCAATCGCCATATTAAGAGATGGGAAATGATATCAAACAAAAAAATAGCATTTCCATATGAAATTATAGAGTTTGCAATATATTTCCCCAACATGATATCAAATTACATTTATTACCCCCAAACAACCCACCAAAGGAGCTTAGCTATTCATGATAATGGAAAAAATACAAATATGGAGAATAAAGAGGTAAGAAAATCCATGGAGCTTGAAGTAGTGGTTGGACCCTTCTCCAACAATATCAAGGACGTGCTCCTACCTCCTCTAATGTTGAATGGCATAGAAATTGATGTTAGAATGGAAAAAACCCCTAAAAATTAAGGTTTGGGGGTTGAAAATAGAAGGAAAGGGGTAGGTGGAAATGAGTGGTCGCCCTCAATGTTGTTGGGACCTAACCTTCTACTCCTAACTGCCACTAACGGTTATATAGTAGCTTGGTAAGCATAGTGTAAAGTGAGGGTAAACTTGGGAAATGATAGTAAGGAAACATAGGATTATGTGGGTAGCAAGATCGTAGTGGTCACCATGAGTGTGGTGGGTAGGTGTACGAATGGTTGTGGTGATAATAAATGTTTGTATTATGGAGATAAATTATTTAGATAAAATTTTAGGTTTTGTAAGTAGAGTGGGAACGTTGTAGTGGGTACCACAGCTGTGGTGGGCTGAGGTAGCACGACCATGGTAGAGGAGTTGAGGAGGGTAGTTCTTTGGAAAATGTTGTCTTGGAAGCTAGCGCCACAACCATGTTGGGCAACACTGTTGTTATGGACACTGAGCACCACAATCATGTTGTTTAGAGTGGTTGTTGTGGTTTCACTTCTTGGCTTGCTCCAAAGTTGTTTTTTTATCTATAATTTGTACTACTCTAGCATGGCTATGGTTGGATACCAAGACCGTTTGGGGGGGTGGCTCTGTAGCACTTTGATATTGAACTTGGTCATCCATGGATCTTTTTGCTTCAATGCATATTTTGATCACTTGGGGTAGATTGGGAGTTATCATTTCTTAATTTTGACTCCTTCAAACCTAGAGAAACACTAGATTCAACTTTATTCTATCCCTTCAATCGAGTAGTGGTCAAAGTACCTAAAAATTATACAAATAGCATCCATAGGTGCATTTCATATAAAATACAAATTATTGGGGAATACTTGCATTATGAAGCTTTTAAATGTGAATGATGAGAAATATGACACAAGATGAAGATCCAATTAAGGGTTTCATCACCATCCCAAGCTTAAGACACTTGTTCTCAAGTGTATTCCAACTTGATCTCTCTTCGATTCAATCAATCAAAAATTGGAAAATGCCATGATGATAATTGTTGGTTAAATAAGCCCAAGTGTGAATTCATGCATACAATACACTACTACCCTTTCCTCTTTCACATACCAAATGTAATTTAAGTACAAAGCACAAATACGTTTCACATTGGACACAAACACATGTGCATGTAGTGTAAAGACACTTGTTCTCAAGTGTATTCCAACTTGATCTCTCTTCGATTCAATCAATCAAAAATTGGAAAATGCCATTATGATAATTGTTGTTTAAATAAGCCCAAGTGTGAATTCATGCATACAATACACTACTACCCTTTCCTCTTTCACATACCAAATGTAATTTAAGTACAAAGCACAAATACTTTTCACATTGGACACAAAACACATGTGCATGTAGTGTTCATAAAGCTCATGGTAAACTGTTTCATGCATGGAATGGACCAATATAGTTAGATACAATGTTTCACTTGCAAATATTTGTCCATATATGTAAGGAGTGGGACTTGACAGGGGGTCACTCAATTAATTGAGGGAAATAATAGAAAACAATCCAATGCCAAATTTGATAGTATTTTTTCACAAAGGATGATGAACTGATACTCAACTATGTATTTTATAATTGACCATAAATTGTAGCAACAAAAGATAAAAATCTAACTATTACTGTTTAACATTACTCTTCGCCATGTAATGTGTACATAAAAGGAAATTATAGGAAATATGTTGCAGAAGGTAAACCAACCACTTCAATCTACCTCCCAAGAAAGATCAACTACACTTGGATAAGTCCTGGTTAACTTTGGGCCACACCTCATTGCTCTCCAACTAGGAGTTGGAAGCATACCCCACAAGAGAAGATAAAGTGGACATTGTCAACATAAAAGCTGATATATGTATATTAATAGAGATTAGACAACATTAGGGAAAAGGGACAACAAATAATATAACAAGGCTTCCCAAATAGAAGAAAGGTAAAGAATCATCCAAATGGACAAAATAAATCTTCTTATAGTATGACATATATATTATATGAATAACAATGAAGTTTACAATTAACAATTCTTGCCTATATTTTTCAAATTGGAGAGCAACATTAAATAATAACAATTATGCACATAGATTATCATCGTAATAACATGTATAATAAAATTCAAAGTATATGGCATCACCACCATAACCACATATTATGGGATCACCACCATAATCTTCAGTGGAATAATGGCATCACAACACTATTACCCTAGGACAAGAATCACCAACTACACCCTTTGTTGGTAACAACACAATAGGGAAACAACACCTAGTGTGTACATTATACAAGTTATTTAAATCAAACATGCAATATAAATAGGGAGGCAAGCATAATATTAGTAGACCACAATATAGTATCCAAATTATAAATAAATCTCAAAGATGTACACATATGACCAATTATACAATCATGACCAACATAGGGCAAATTAGGGTCCCCATTGAATATGGATTTATAAACTCATTAGGATGCAAATTGAATGAAATACAATAAGCTGCCATACTAGGATTCAATTTGCAAATATAACAACCTCTAGGACTAAATTTAAGATTTGGAACCAATCCGTTCAACTATATGTAAACATGTGACACATAAGATAATATGTCACAATCAAGTCAAAGAGAGAGAAAATACACACCACTCTCCAATATGATTTAGAAGGGAAAGTAACATATGTAAAAATTTAGTATCAAAAGTCACGAGAAAAACCCTTGTTCCAATTAGGATACTCTTCACCTAATTTTGCATTATATATAAATGATTAATTAATGATTATATTACAATCTTGGAAATAACAACTTCTTTTACATGGGATTTGGGTTAGAAAACTTATACCAGATGATAGCCCTTAATCTTTTGATTCCAATGAGTTTTTTGTTTTTTTGAATAAGTACATATTTATTATGAATTATATATATATATATATATATGTATGTATAACCAAAAGACGATGATATACTCACATCACACATTGGAAGATTGATGCGTGATAGGGCACCAAATGTCATTCACCCAAAAAAATGTGTGCTATAATGAAATTGGAGGCAGAAAGATGGTATTACCCTTTAAAAGTGTGACAAAATCAAAACCAAGACAAGGGCATCCAAGTAGATTGAGTTGTGGTCGTCTTCTTCAACTTGTGTATACCTCCTGTGGAAATTAGACCTTGAACAAAGCTTAACAATGGGAAACTAAAACCTAACTTTCAATAGAAAGCAGGACACCGGAGACCACCACTATCTTCTTCAAGTTCTTCTGGTCTCGCAGAACCCAGGGAGAGGTTTGAGAGACTCACAGCAGCCACGACAAGGCCATGAATGCCATGGTTAACTTGAATAAGGAACAAAGCAAAAATCGGGCAAGCACATGAAACACAATGCTTTGAGACCCAACAGATGAGTCATAGGTGCACCAAGCACACAAAAGAAAAGCCAAATCACTTAGATGCACTCTCAATTTGAGTACAAACCAAGCTAGACACGGAAAGAGGGAAAACAAGTACACACCCAAATTATGAAAATACATGGTTCTGATACCTTCTAGTTAAGTTGTTGATTGAAACCCAAGCACCATCGACGCTTGCAATCCACCCATACGCCACCTCCAACCCCCTTGCCAGAGCCCAACTAAAATAAGGTTAGGGAAGATGAAAACAAAGCAATGGATGATGAACAAAGGCTTCAAAAAGGTACGCTAGGGCTTTGCATAGTATTTATAGGTCTCATATATATAGGCAAGAGGACCTGACTAGGCGAGGAGTCCCATCAGAGAGGGGATCAGGGGATGCGAATAACCCCTCTATCGACTAGGACTTGGGGTAACAAAACTTAGTGGAGTCAGGCATCATTGGAATCACCTTTGTGTGGGAATTATGAAGAGCAGAAGATACAGGGGATAGGAGGAGTGAAGAGAGAGTAAGAGATCAACAAAAGAAAAGGTGGGGAATGGCAGACTGTAGAGTCTAGACCTTGACAGAATCAAGAAATAAGAAAGCTCAGAGCCTGTATGATACGAATCCAACAACTCACGAAGAGATCGATATCTGCAAAACTAGGAAAGGCTATGTACATGTGTGACAACATAAGAAATCAATTGAATAAACCATAGTTATATTGACATTGGTGTAAGGATTTAGGCATTTTTCTTTTCTAATAAATTGAGATAGTAAACATTATCCCATTAAGTTAAAACTTTGCATATAGACTATTAGGATCCAAAGAATCTGATTTTGGGCTTAGATTTAGGTTTTGACATTATCTTGTATGAGTTTTAGTACACTTAGGGTTTAACTCAATTATCACAAAAATTACTATTATTTATTACAACTTTCCTCGATAATTAGGATTTAGAGTTCAAAATCCTCATATTATCACCATCATGGTTTTATTAGATTTTTTTAAGGGGTTTACTCCACAATTTCATTAAATCGTAAAGTTACATGATGGGTCTTGGCCCACAAAAGGGAAAGCATCATAACAACAGAAATCACTCTCCACCCCTAACTCCATATGAGCTAGATTATGGGCCGCACTATTACCCTCTCTTGCCACAAACATAAGATCTACCAAGTCAAACTCAAGTTCCAAAGTTCTGATTTGTTCGATAATTTTTCCCACTAGGCTGGAATCAACAATAGATCCTTTAATCATCTCCACCGCCAACAGGGTGTCAGTCTCAAACCAAGCTTTTATGAAACCCAATTCTTTTCAACAACCAAAGTGAGGTATATATCCATGCATTCGACATTCAAAGATCTCCACACCCCTCTTATAAAGCAAGCAAACATAGCTCTAACTGTATCTGCATTGTCCCTTGCTACAACATTGAAGCTGGTCAGGCTTTTGTTGAGGCAAGCAAAATCCGTGTTGACTTTGATCGTGCCCAAGGGAGGGGGTGACCAGGTTATGTTCTGACCGCACTTCTATTTCATCAACCCTACTCTGTACTTGACCAACACATGGTCCTCCACCTATTTGCATAACATATTTTCCGTAATCACATGGTTTGGAGTGGTGGTAGGTGGCTTCATTTTTGCATGTCCATGCTACTAGATAGTGTGTGGTGAAGGAGGTTGCATTAGGTTCATTTAGGGGGATAGGACCCAAGAAAGTGTGTTACTCATGCTATCCTTTGGCATGTCATATATGATCTTTGTGAATTATGTACACTCCCATATTTTTCCTACATTAATACAATCAAATAGGGCATGGTAGGTCATTGCATACCCATCATCACATATCTGGAAATCACTCTCCTAAATAATATGCTTCTACATCAGACTCTCCTTGGTCGAGAGGTGGTGGGAAACAATTATCCATAAGAGATGTCTGAGCTTGGGGGGGGCTTTGAGCTTCCAAATCATCTCACACACAGTAACCGACCTATTGTCTTGTTCCATCTAGTCACCAACTCTCTCGCCAACATCGATCTCATAAAAAGATTTAACAGAACACTCCCCATTCTTTGTTGGGTACCTATAAAGGCCATCTGGGCAGCCAATATAGATTGTAATGTTTTGTATGGTCTCACAATTCCTATGGTTCAACAAATCATGTAATGTTTTAGCTATCTAAGTGCCTCGATTACTGTCAACAGGGAGACTCACCCTCATATCAGTGAAGCCATTTTTTGAGTAGGCATTTACATAGAAACCTTGAGCATTTGGGAGCCAAAAATCCTCCCACAACCTAATCATACTTCCATCCCCAACTCTCCAATAGAGCCCCTCCTTTAGCATGTGTTTTGCTCCCCCATATACTTCTCCAGATAAAGCTGGGGTCATAACCCCTATAAGATTCAAGGATATTGTAATTCTTGTAATATTTCATGGACATAACACTAGCTATAGTGGAATTTTATTTGACAAACAATCTCCATGCCTATTTTGCAAGGATGGCTATGTTGAAAGTTTCCATGTCTTTGAATCCAAGGCCCCCTCTATCCTTGGGATTGCATTAGGCACTCCCACACTGCCCAATGAATTTTTTGATTGTTTTCAGAGATTTCCCACCAGAAATTTGGCATCATTCTTTTAATCGTCGATGATGTTACAAGGCAATTTAAAAACCACCATCATATATGTTGGTATAGCTTGGATGGATGCTTTTATTAGAATATCCTTGCTTGCTTTTCTCATGTAACATTCTTTCCATCCTTTGAGTTTTCCCCAAATCTTGTCCTTTATGGCATTGAACACCACCTTTTTGGATATGATGATGGCTATTGGGAGGCCCAGATATTTATTGTGCTTGTTCACCTCCCTCATGTTTAGGATGCCCAAGGTAGAAACTTGATTTTCATGTGTCACATTTTTACTGAAAACAACCTCTAACTTGGCATAGTTAATTTTTTGACCAGAGGCTTCTTCGTAGCGGTTGGTATCCCAGCTATCATAGAAGCTTCTTTGGGTGTTTCTTTAGAAAAAATCTCACTGTCTTCCACAAAAAACAAGTGTGAGTTTTGAGGGCCTCTTATATATATCCTCACCCCATGTATGGAACCCTCATCTTTTTCTCTACTAAGAAAAGTGGAGAAAACATCTGCACAAAAAAGAAAAAGGTAGGAGAAATAGGGTCCCCCAGTCGGAGTTCCCTCTGAGGCGTGATATATGCCTTTATTATTCTATTGATGATGAAAGAAAAAGAAACAATGTTGTAACACTCCTTCACTTTATCTCTCCACACCTCACAAAAGCCCATCTTTTTCATCACCTTGTCGAGAAAGCCCCACTCCACCCTATCATAGGCTTTACTCACGTCTAACTTGATATCCATGAACCCCTTCTTTCCTTTGGTCTTCCTTTTCATAGCATGGAAGGCCTCAAAAGCAATGATGGCATTGTCAGTGATAAGGTGGCCAGGTACAAAAGTGCTTTGATTGGGGGAGGTCATCTTATCCAGGAAAGCCTTAAACCTATTTGCAAGGATTTTTGAGATAATTTTATAGAGAGTATTACATAAACTGATAGGATAAAATCCATAAGACTCTCCGAACATTTACACTTTGGGATGAGGACGGTCTTGGTTTTATTTATCTCCTCTATATTTCTACCACCATCCACCATTCCTTGACAAAAATCATCAACTTGTCCCCAACAATGTCCCAAAACTCTATAAAAAACCTTTCTTGGAAATCATCGTGTCCATGGGCTTTGGTAGGATGCATAGTTGACAACGTTGCCCTTACCTCCTCTTTAGTGGGACACCAACTAAGTTCTATATTCATTTCATCATCAACAGATCTTTTAACGCATATCATCATCTCACTATCCTCCTCATGCGATTGAGTGGTGAACAACCCTGTAAAATAAGCAGCGACTATGTTATCAATGTCACTTTATGTTGTCTTCAAAATTCCCCGTGTGTAATTGATCCCCCTAATTTGGTTCCTCTTTATTCTTTGATTAGCCTTCTTGTGTAAATAGGTGGTCTTGCGGTCCTTGTCCTGTATTTCATTGGCCTTTTCTCATATGTACCAATAGCTTTTGTATTGGATTTGATGAGAAATAACCTCATCCTAGGTCAGCACAACACTTCAAATTTTCATTCATCATCTCCTTTCTTTAGTATCTGTTTAACTCATCCTCTGCCTTCTTGAGTTTCTTTTGAAGGTCCCCAAACTTCTTTTTTTGATCAAGTACTGAGATTGTTGGTACAATCTTTTAGCTTATCAACAACCCCTTTATTGTTTTCCCTCCAGCCTTCCATCACAATATTTTTACATTCCTCCTCTCTTAGCCAGTATGATTCACAATTGAAGCTTTTCATGTCCTTTTTAAAACCATGTACCTCTTCTGTATCCATAAGGATTGGCGTGTGGTCTGACTGGACATGAGGCAGATGTTAAGCCAAGCCTTAGGATGCATATCACACCACGAGAAAGAGCCCAGAGCTCTGTCGAGCCTTTCCTTGATAGACGTTTCTTCAGTGAGCCAAAAAAACCAAGTGAAATTGTTCCCACAAAAGTCCAAGTCATCCAGGTTGTAGATGTCCAGAGCAAATCTAAATTCATCTATGTGTCTGGACCCATTCAATGCACCTCCTTCTTTCTCCGTATGACTTAAAATTTCATTGAAATCTCCTATGAAAACAATAGGAATCCTATCATTCTCATTCAACTTCACCATCCACTCCCAGGTTCTGTACTTGTTTGGGTTGTCTGACCAGCCATGGACACCAACAAGCCTCCAAACCAATTTATTTGTTTTCTCTATGTCAGCAAGAACATGATGTTTAGAGTATGAGATAATCTTTACATCTAGCTCCCTCCACCATAGACCCATTCCCCCATATCTTCCTTCGCTACTAAATCACACCCCATTTGGGTACCCAAACTTCCTTTTGGTTTTCTCAAGTTCCACACAATTGATTTGGGTCTCCATAATGAAGACCAAATCTGGGATTTCCCTCTGACATATATGTTGGAGGTTTTGAATTGCCTTAAGGCCGCCCGAGCCTTGGCAATTCCATCTCAAAGTTTTCATGTATGTTCATAGTGGATGTCCACATCATCAACCATTACTTGGGAGTAGGCCTCCCATACCATCATAGATCCCTTTGCTCTTCCCTATCTCCCATCCCTTCCTTCATTTTCTGGGGGCACCATATTTTCATTACTGCCATGACCTCTCTTCATACCCACTTCTCTATTGGTCTTCCCCTCCTCCCTAACACTCCTCCTACTGCTATTCTCAACTCCTTCCTTCAAATGGTATTTCCTTATTCCTTTCTTTCTATTATTAATTTGCTTGCTCATGATGGTCCTGTCAGGTATTTTTTTATCACCTCCTTAGCACCCTTTTGCAGAGTAGATGGGTAGGCTTCTTCTTTACTAAGGTATGTATTCAGTGCCTTAAATATATCATTGACTTTAGTAGTTGAGCCTTTACTCCTGGCTCTGAGTATTTTGGTTGAAGATGATGATGTGTTTCTGCCCTCTTCCCCTTCTGTCCCCTTGCCTTTTTCCTGTCTCTTTCCTATTCTTGTGAGGGCACTCCCACAACCTCCTTCTCTCCTATTTTCTTTGGTTCTCTTTGTTTATATGTTAGAGAAGAATCTTTTGTGTTCTTAGTGTGTCCCATGTTCTCATTTTTGTTGGTTTCCCGAGCTTCCTTGTATGTTTTCCTTTGCCTCTCCATAAGTGCATCTCTGAGACCACTTTGTGCTTCCCTGGATAAGACATTGCCTTGCTCCTTTGTAGGATATTGTCGGTTCTGTCTTGACACTTTTCCCTCATCCACGATCCCCAGTTCTCAACCCCAGGTTGTCCTTCTTCTTCCACCTTGCCATAGTCACGGGACATATCTCCTATTCTCCCACACATGAAACACTAGTTTGGGAGTCTGTCATACCTTATTTGGACTTCTACAACTTCCTTGTACGTGCTTCTCATCTTTTGTGCCCTTTTCAAAGGTTCCTCTAACCTTATTGACTCTCACCCTTCTAGACATTGACCATCCTCCCTCCTTGTGTTCTATCTCTAGGACTTTCCCCACATTTCCTTCTATCTTCCTAACTTCCTCATTGTGTCTATATCCCACCGGGATGTTATATAAGCAGAGCCAAAAAGGGCAACTGTTGAAGGCGATCTCAGACATCTGGACTCCAATCTAGAGTTCTTCCAGAAGAAGTAGCTGATTGTTGAAGTTTTACGCCACTCCCTTCATGACATTTTCCTTCTCTTTTGGGTGGGTGAACTGTATTATAATAATTTAGCGCTCAATTTGTTTGAAGTTCACCTTCCTCACCAAGCTCCATACATGATCCATGGTCCTTTGGAGTGCTAAAAAATTATAGGGCTTTTTAGCTAGGAGCTTTGCTGCAAAGACTAGGGACATAGTCTCATGTTGGCTCCCTTCTTCATATTCCTCAAATATCACAATGTCATCCTCCTTTCCTAGAGTGAGATCTACGCACCTCCTGGTGATGTCTTCAACCATCCTAGAGTTAGCCCCCACGAGGAGGAGGTAGTCACCTATTCTAGTCGTGTCGTTGGTGACGGAGCCCCTAAATTGTGCTAGAAATCACCAGATATAAATCTAGGGCACGGGGAGCAACAAATCATGGTTTTATTAGATTATCTTACACAATTTAGGTTATTTTGGGCAATTACTCAATAAGTCCATCAATGTCAATATTACTTTAAACAATGGCACATTACCAATTTCAAATTACATGAAAAGTAAAATTATCCATCCATTACACATATTAAGAACATTAGATACCACCCTATCCTTTATGCACATTTACACACATACAAACACTCATTTTCCACATTTAAGTCATTAGTTGCAAGTTAATGTATAATGTGACATGTATGACATGTATTGAGATCAACTCACTTATTAAGACATGCTATATATTATTGGATCATTTTTGTGTATTAAGATACATTATGTGATTAAGCACCTAAGTTCATGATTGTATCATATGGGTACCAAATGTGTACATGTTAAGGTTCGTCGGCTAGCACTTAGGGTTTTATCCACCCTGATTATCACACATCACATGCACCTCATCATCATGTACAAAGATTAGGGTTAGGTTCCACACATCCAACTCATCATCACATTAGTGTTTACTTATCCAAAGCATGTCCAAGGTCACATGTAAACCATTGCCAGAATTACAATTTGTTACTCATAATATGTGCATTACATGCCATTCAGGATACAAAAAAAGTGTATTATTTATTATGTGCACATTATATGTTCAGTAGTGCACAACCACATGTATCGAGGTACAAACAAGCATGCCAGGGCATCGTTCTAACATTGTTTGGTCAAATCTAAATATCCGAGCATACTAAAATCCAAGTAATGGATTCAATGTTTCTAGAGTTAGGATAGGCATGCTCAGTATGTTGTAGAACTCCACTCCTTAAAAGGATTTCGTCCTCAAAATCAGCATATCCATATACTACAAGGTACAACACTCCACCCATTAAAGGTTTAACCTAATACATCAAACAAAACTAAAGATACAAAGACAAGTTCAAACCACATGTATAACATCATCTACTAGCAACACTTACACTTCATCCAGTCAAGATACCTACCAACATGAAAAAGAGAAACATAAATATATACTCATGTTAACTATAAGATGTAATAAACGTCTTCACCACCATTGGCAATAAGATGGCATGTATGTATATTATTAGGTCTTCCTCCATTGTTGTGGTTTTACCATTACCCCTACATCATACATGTACTTTACCTCCATGAAGTTGAGGTAAACAAGGTTTGATGTGATCACGTTCTCCACAATGATGGCATATGATCGATCCTTTAGGTTTAGAAGGACAAATCCCAAGTCAATGCTTCTTGTGACACTTAGAACATCTATCACTCTTTGAATCTTCACTAGGTGACTTCCTCTTATGGTTAACCTTTGCTTGATAACCATGGTAAGCTTCTATAATAAGGGCCTTATCCACCAACCGAGGAATGATCAGGGGTAGTTGAGAAATCAACATACATTCAATACCATAACACAACCCTTCCAAAAAGATACTTGCACATTGCTTGTCAGTCATCCCATTAGCATAATGATCTAAGCATATAAACTTTTGCACGTACTCAACTACTATCATGGAATTTTGACTTAAATTTTAGAACCCAGACTCCTTCACCCTTAATGATTGAGATGATATATAGTTTACTGTAAACAAGGCTAGGAACTGATTACCCGTCATGGAAGCAACATCATGAATCTTGGCCATACTATTCCACCAATGTTGAGTTGGGCCGCTGAGCACATAAGTAGAAACATGAACCTTTTGATGCTCTAACAAGCCATGCCATCAAAAGTCCTTTCCGTAACAAGAATCCAATAATCAACTTTGTCCACCATGCTAACTTCATTCTCACAATTAAATATACATGGTATATCTTCCAAAAATTAGTGAGATTATATTCCTTACATCTATTTGTAGCAATGCTAGAGCTAACTTTCCGTATTAGGATTGAGGAAAGTGTGTGTTGAAGATGAAGAAGCTCCATGTCATGAGGAATACCCAAACTTGGGGCAGTTGATGCCAATTTTAATGTAGATGGAGCAACTATAATTTGACTCTCAGCTATAAAAAAACATGAGACAATGAAGGGGTAAAAGGAGGATCCATCCTTGACATTCTGTACTTTGGGTTCTAAGGTGTCTCAAAACCAGCTAGGTTATGGATAGTTGAGTTTCCATCAGTTATATTGATGTTCCTATACAAGGTAAGTACATAAGGTATAAGAAAATTATAGGAGAGGTAAAACCCTAAAGGAGATAAGATTAAAATAGTCTGATTAGCTGACTGCCTTGGCTCTGATACCATAATTGTAAGGAGTGGGCTCGACAAGGGAGACACTCACTTACTTGAGAGAAATAATAGAAATCATCATGTGACAAATTTGATATTTTTTTGCAAAGGATGATGAGCTCAAATTCATGTATGCAGTCATTCACCATAAAATGTAGCAAAAAATAAAAATCTAACTATTACAATATTTATGTCTAATAATGTTCTTTACCATGTAGTGTGTACATAAAATGAAATTATAGGAAATATGTCACAAAGGGTAAACCAACCACTTCAATCTACCTCCCAAGAAAGATCAACTACACATGGATAAGTCCTGGTTAACTTTGGTCCACACCTCCTTTCTCTCCACCTAGTGGTCAGAGGCATACCCCACAAGATAAGACAAAGTGGATGTTGTCAGCATAAAGTAGGTATGTGCATATTAATAGAGATCGGACAACATGCGGGAAAATGGACAACAAATAATACAACATGGCTTCCCAAACTAGAGATAGGGAAAAATAATCCAAATAAATATAAAAAATATTCATATAGTGAGACACAAAGATTATATGAAGAATAGTATAAAGTTTACATTTAATAATTTGTGCCTACATTATCTCAAATTAGAGAGCAACACTAAACAATAATAGTTATGCATGCAAATTATCATGATAATAAAAAGTATTATATAATACAAGGTATATGGCATCACCACCATAACCACATATTATGGGACCACCACCATAATCTTCGGGGGAGTAATGGCATCACAACCCTATTAACTAGGGACAAAAATCACCATCTACACTCTCTATTGGTAATACACACAATAGAGACACACCACCTAGTTTGTACATTATACAAGTTATTTATATCAAACATGCATTTTAAATAGAGAGGTAAACATGAATTTCGTCAAATCACAATATAGTATCCAAATTAGAAAGGAATCTCAAAGATGTACATGATCAATAATACAATCGTGTCCATTACAAGGCAAATTAGGGTGCCCATTGAATATGGATTGATAAACTCATTAATAAGAAAATTGAATGAAATAACAATTGGATCCAATTTGCAAATATAATAGCCCATACAACTGATTTCAAGATTGGGAGCCAATTGGTTCAACTATATGTCAACGTGTGACATTTAAGATAATATGTCACAACCAAGTCAGAGAGAGAGAGAATATACACCATTGTGCAATAAGATTCAGAAGGGAAAGCAACATATCTCAAACTTTCATATCAAAAGTCATGAGAAAAACCCTAGTTCTAGTCAGGGATATTCTTCACCTAATTTTACATACATGTAAATCAATAATTAATGATTACATTACAACCCTAGAAATATCAACATCTTATCACATTGGATTTGGGTTGGAAGACTTATACCAAATGATATCCCTTAATTTTCTAATTCCAACAAGTGTTCATTTGTATTTTTTTTATAAGTATATATTCAGTTACAAATTAGATAAGATTATATCATCCAGTGAAACTCTTGAATTAAAAATAAATAAAACCAAAAGAACTTAATACCTTCACATATTTATTGTAAGATTGATGCATGATAGGGCACCATATGTCATTTACCAAAATCAAAAGAACACACGATGAATGAAATCATAGGTGAAAGATGGTATTTCCCATTGAAAACATGATTAGATCAAAACCAAGACAAGGACACCTGAGTAAATCAAGTGATGGTCATCTTCTTCACCTCACAAATACCTTCTATGGAAACTATTGTAGGGAAATATGGTAGTAGAAACAAAAAATTTACTGCCATATTCCCCTTAGATAGTAGATCATGACAACAACTATGAACTGAGAATGAGGGTTTCAAGGTATATACCTGGTCTTGGAGCAAGCCCATCGACTATTCCTTACTACAACATGTTTCTTTCTTCAAGTTGCACCTAGGCATCTATTAACAACAACCTCACGATTGATCACCATGGACGGCGGTTGGAAACGTCCTCCTAGCGGGTGGTAAATTCCTCCTTGCCTCTGTAGTAGTCCATGCAGACCAGTGAGAAATCCTTTCGTCATTTCAGAATGAACAAGGAGTTGTCCCTTCTAGTCAACACGCATGAGTTGACTTTCTCTCCCTTGTTGTCTTTCCCTTACTTTCCCTCCCTTTTATAGGTAGTACTTGCTCGGGTTCTCATGTTACCACAACTATGAGAAGACAACAATTGTCAAAGCTTATTGTTGTGTATCTAGAAAGCCTTGACTACCCCTCTATTTATAGTAGGGTCAGGCTCAGGATTTCTAGACCAATCTAGAGTCAAAGAGACGAACTCTCATAAATTTTTCGGAACTTGCAAACCATGAACCACTAGGTTTTACGTGAGTTGATTGGTTCATAAGTGAGTCAATCGGTTCAACCCTTGAATTGATTGTTTCATTGTGTTTCTTATTTGCAATTGTGTTGGCTTTTAATATTCAATTAATGCAAATATGACGTCAACATAAATTCTTGATCCAATCTCATTGATCAACCAAACAATCAATTCACAACATGAACCGCTCGATTAAGACATATGAGCCGATCGGTCCACTTGTTTAATCAGTTATTTCAAAGTTCTCATTGCCAATATTGTTCAAATTGATACTTAACACTTTCGTAATTAATTTTAAACAATATTCATGAATATATTCATATTCCTGGTGTATCCTATGTGTGTAACCCTATACATTCCAAGTTACACTGGTAGTAAATGTCCATAACCAATTTATGACGTCACAAGCAATGAGTGGTATCTAGCAATACATCATTGCTACACAAGTAACTAGAAAGTTGGAGAACAACTTCAACCTACAATCTGCCATTGGTGTTAGAGTGATCGTATAGTTCCTTTGTCACTGATATTCAAATTGAACCCAAGGCATGGAATCATCATCCTCTTCAATGTTCAAATCCATGTTCCTTGAATTAGAGAAGACTATCTGCGATATATGTTAGCTCAATATCATATATTGACTCACACAAGCACGGCCATTCATTTCTCAGTCTCTCTTATCAAGTGTCCATGATATCATACTCCTGTAGGAGGGATAAATCCAATCTACATCACTCACAATCATTCCCCATGTGTCACAATGTATCTAAGCATCACCTTTATGGTAACCCTTATTCAAGGTCACTTTAGATGATGTCAAAGTACATCAAATGAACCACAATCACCACCATCAGTAAGAGAGATGATTTTGACTACCATTCAATGGTTTCCGTGCATCATTCGCAAGGTCAGTCTATCTGATACACTATTTACTAACAAGTACCTATGTGTTTGATTTGATATCACATATCATGACTTAATGAGATTCTATCATCAACCAACACACACTCTAGTCTTGTGTGTTATTTCCATCTATTAACTTCCACAATAACAACCGAATAGGGACATAACAAGAATGTATATACTCTTAACATCTGTATGATCTCATTGCTCAGGTCCTCAACTTGAAGACATATATCATCAAGTAACATCATTCTTTAGACATTTATTATGTTGCATCATTATCTCATAATTGAATAAAATAGAATAAATAGAAGATTACCTTTATTATTAATGAAATTGTTACAAGATATGACATTACAATCATCAAATGATTGTCTCTCTGGGTAACATACCAATAGAGTCCCACTTGTACTTAAATCCAATCACCCATGAACTTAATCCCAAGTGATCTAACATGAACTTCGTGCTTTCGCTGTGAAAGTGCCTTTGTCAAGGGGTCAACTACATTGCTTTCAGTTGGTACTCTACAAATCTTCAAATCTCCCTGCTATACGATGTATCATATGAGATGGAACCACCTTTATATGTGCATGGAACACTAATGCGATCTGGATTCCTTATCTTGTGTAGTAGCTCCATTGTCGTCACATTATAAATCTACTACATCACTGATGTTTGGAACCACCCAAAGTTTAGAAATGAACTTCTTGATCCAAATAGCCTCCTTTGTTGCATTGGATGCAGCAATATACTTGGCCTCCGTTGTAGAATCAACAAATGTATCTTTCTTGTAACTCTTCCATCTTACAACTCCATTGTTTAGGCAAAATACAAATCCAGATTTCGGTCTATAGTCATCTTTTTTCAGTTTGGAAGCTTGCATCAGTGTAACTCTTTACCACAAACTCTTCCTCACCATCTTAGACAAGCAACTGATCCTTATTTCTTCTCAAGTATTTGAGGATGTTCTTCACGACAGTCCAATGACATTCACTGGGATTTAACTGATACCTGCTAGTCATACTCAAGGCATATGAGGCATCAAGGTGAGTACACGACATTGCATACATGGTAGATCCAATTGTAGTTGCATATAGAATCTTACTCATACACTCCTATTCTTCATGAGAATTAGGACATTGAGCTCTAGAGATATTGACACCATGATACATGGGTAAGTTTCCTCTGTTTGAGTTCTCCATGAACCTTTTCAGCACTTTGCCAATGTACATTCTATGGCTTAGGCCAAGAATCCTTTTAGATCTATCTCTATATATCTTGATTCCTAAGATATAGGATGCTTCCCGTAAGTCCTTCATAGAGAATGTATTTCCTAGCTAGGTCCCTACCATCTGTAAAGTAGGGATGTCATTCTCCATCAATAGTATGTCACCCACATATAATATGATGAATACAATCATGCTCCCATTAACCTTCTTGTAAACACATGGTTCATCTTCATTTTGACTAAATCCAAACTCTTTGATTGTATCGTCAAATCAAAGATTCCAACTCTGAGATGATTGCTTCAATCCATAGATTGACCTTTCTAGCTTGCATACTTCATTTGCATCCTTCAGATTTATAAAACCCTCGGTCCGTGTCATGTACATATCCTTAAGAAGATTCACATTAAGGAATGTGGTTTTAACATCCATCTGTAAAATCTCATAGTAATGATAAGTTGTAATCGCAAGCATGATCATGATGGACTTAACCATGGAAACTGGAGATAAGGTTTCATCATAGAAAACACCTTTAACTTGTCTGAAACCCTTTGCAACCAATAAACCTTTGTAAATTTGTACATTGCCATCCATGTTAGTCTTCTTCTTAAAGGACCACTTGCACCCTATGGGTTTTACCCCTTCAGGTGGATCCACCAAGGTCCATACCTTGTTGGTGTACATGTATTCCATCTCAAATCTCATGACCTCAAGTCATTTCTCAGACTTAGGTCCCTTAACATCTTCTAGGTAGGTAGTTGGCTCATCATCAATGATCAAATCATCGCCTTCATGAGTCACAATATAACCAAATCTATTTGGCTCAAGACATGTCCTACTAGATCTGTGAGGTTCCTATGTTACAGGAGGAATTTAAGATTCCAAGATGGTTTGTGACTCTTTATGTTCCTCTTGTACCTCTATAGGTTCAATGCTTTCTTGTTGGTCCCGAACCTCTTTGAATTCTACTTTCCTCCCACTGATTCCTTTGGAAATGAATTCCTTTTCTAGGACTACAACATCCCTGACAACAAACACTTTGTTGTCAGATGGAGTATAAAAGTAGTTCCTTTCCCTAGGATATCCAACAAAATGAGATTTATCCGATTCGGGTCCAAGCTTTTTGTGAAACTACTTTCTCACTTAAGCTTCACAACCCCAAATCTTCATAAAAGACACAATGGGACGCTTCTTTTGAACCGATTTAGATGGTACATGATTTAGTGTAAGCACTGCAGTTTCTAGAGCATAACCCTAGAAGAAAGTCAAAAGATCAACAAAACTCATCATTTATCACACCGTATCTAGCAATATGCAATTCCTTCTTTCTAACAAACCATTATGTTGTGGTGTTCTAGGTGGAGTCCATTATATTGTGATACAATACTCAGTCTCATTGAAGGTCCTCAAACTCTTGGCTTAAGTATTCTCCACCTCGATCCAAAATGAAGTTCCTTAATACTTTTACCAAGTTGGTTATGTACTTCATTCATGAAATCCTTGAACTTTTCAATAGTTCATGTCTTATGTTTCATCCGGTAAACATAACCATACCTACCAAAGTCATGAATGAATGCAATGAAGCATTGATAACCACATCTAGCATTTGTTCTAAAAGGGCCACATACATTAGTATGTATGAGTCCTAATAGATCACTAGCCCTCTAACTATTACTAGTGAAGGGAGTCTTTGTCATCTTGCCCAATAAACAAGACTCACATGCCTCTATTGATTCAAAATAAATGTCTAGATATCCATCTTTATGGAGTCTAGAAATGCTATTCTCATTTATGCTCCCTAGAAGAAAATGCCAAAGATATGTTTTGTTTGAGTTATCAAGTTTTAATCTTTTGGTATTTATGTTATAAACATTTTCCTTTAGATCTAACAAATAAAGACGTAAACATTGGGGCACTAGAATAAAAAATCTCATCTTTTGAAGTAGAGCATTGACCATTCGTTATATTAAATTCATATCCATCCTTGCCCATAAAAGATACATAAATAATGTTTCTATTAATGGCATGTAACAAATAGAAATTCTTGAAATATATTACAAGCCCCATGGGTAGAGATAAATTATAGGTTCCAACTATAGTGGAAGCAACTCTTTCTCCATTTACAATGCACAATTCGACCTCACCCTTTCTTAAAGGCTTACTCTTTTCAGATCCTGCATATTAGAACATATGTGAGATCTAAATCCGATATCTAGTACCCAAGATGAACAAGGATACATATTTATCTCAATAACATATATACCTAAAGTGGAGATCTCTATCCCCTTGTTCTTCATTAGTTCCTCTAGGTAGAGAGGGTGATTCCTCTTCTAGTGTCCATGCTGATGATAGTGGTGACAATTGCCTCCCTTGGTCACCCCTCCCTTTGCTTTGAGTGCAGAAGATTTGGGCTTTTAGCTAGATTTAGAACTCTGATTAGCTTTGACTTTTCCCTTAAACTTTCCTTTCCCTCCATTGATCATCATCACAGACTAGGCTTATCTTTATTCATTTGCACTTCAGTTGTTCTCAACATGCCAAGTAATTTTGATAACAACTTGTCAAAATCATTCGTGTTGTAGTTCATTGCAAACTTGATGTATGATTCTGATAGTGACTACAAAATCACATATGTGGCAAATTATTGAACCAAGAGAAATCCCATTCTAGAAAGGTTCTCCACATACCCAATAAGCTTGAGTAGATGGGGACCTACTATATCTCCTTTTTCGATGTTGCACTTGAACATCGCCTTGGAGACATCATATCTCTCTTGTCTTGTCTGATCTTGATACATGTTCTTAAGATGTATTACCATCTCAATAATATCCATGTTCTCATGTTGTCTCTACAATTCATAGTTCATTGAGCACAACATCAGACACTTGACATCTGTGACATCTTCAAAGTGCTTCTTGTAAGCATCACTGTCAATGTAACATACCAAAACTTTGACATATGCTCTTTTTGGCCCTTTCCCAATATTTTCCTATCATTTCTATCCTTTTTGGCCTTGATGCTTAAATTGTGGAATTTATAGTGGTTTGGTTAACATTTGTTCAATAATTATACCAATTGAAGGGTTTATGCACAAATTCCTCAATGAAATCTTATTTAAGGATCTAAAATGTAAAATCACCACTTAAGTGGAACAATGGTAAATAAATCCATGTTAGAAGTGTAAGGCCCCAAACCTTACTTAATGTATTGAACAAGATTAACTACCATAATTAAGTACTCTAAACCTTAATCTAACCTTGTGAGGTGTTTTGAAATCATGATACAAGATTAAGTTTCAAGTTTGGTCTAATTTGGATGTTGTTTGTGCAAGTTATGCAATTATATGCACATTTTGGACTTTTATGCAATTTACCCAATTCGGTGGTTTTTGTTTGTAAATTGTCACATGAATTATAATATTTATATATTTCCTTACCTTTCTCGAGTTTTTGAACCATGGGGCACCTAGTTGCACCTTGGTTTGAAGGTGTTTCTCTCCAAGGGCATTTTAGAGATTACCCTCTTTATAAATGAGCTTATATTTAGAAGCTATCAACCAATGGGGTTATTTCTTTGATTGGAGGTCGATTGGGATGGCCTATAAGTGTACATAAACCAACATTTGATATTAAAGAAGCCTCTATGAGTTGTCCTCTTGCATGGCCATGAAATCCCTAGGCTAAGGACACATGGAAAGCTCCATGGACACCTCATGCTTGACTTCTTCCTTATCCATAACGGTTTGCATGTCCATGGGTACCCTTAGCATTTGACACATGGAAAGTAACTTGACACATCGTGCTTGACTTCTTCCTTATCCATAAAGACTTGCATGTCTATGGACACCCTTATACATGACACATGGAAAGTCTCATACACACCTCATACTTGACCTCTTTCTTTATATAGACATATCTACCCCTTCCCAACTCCCAATTCAAAAAATCTTGCTCTCCTTTCTTTCCTATAGCTTAGAGAATCATTCCTGCTATGTTTGCTCACAAAGTTTCTGTCCCAAGGTAAAAGATGGTGCCTACCTTGGTGAAGAAGTCTCCTAGGGTTCCAAATTTTTCTATTTAGGATTTCTTAAGCTCCTCCTTGGTGATTTTGACCAAAACTAGTAATTATCCTCCTTTCCATCCCTATTTTCATGCTTTTCGTCTTCCTCTCACCTTATTTTAGGTCATAACCATGGCCTTCCATGGTGAAACCCCACCTAGAGCCCTTAAGCACCTCATATCCATGTTCTTTTGTTAGGGGTTTTCACCTCTAAAGTGGAGAAGGTGCTTCTTGCTTGAGATAGGAGCTTTGTTAGAGAAACGAGACTCTCTAAGCTTGGGAACCTTACTTATAGGACATGTACACCATCCCTAGAGGTGAGTTTTGTAATCCCCTTCCCATATATTTCTTACTACATGCTTAAAACTCATACTTCTATGTTTAAAATCGATGATCTCCATCTCTATTTACCATGTTCTTCTAGGGTTTTGGTTTCTGGATGTTTTACCTTCCCTAGAAGATCTAGTTTGGATAACTTTGAAACTCCAAACCCTGATCTTGGGTCAAATGGTGTTTTCTCTCTCTCTCTCTCTTCACTTATCTTGATCGGTTTGATATGTGGCAATATCCTATTGGTCAATTTTGAGAAATTCATAACTATTTATTCCCTTGTCCAAAAAAAATTTATTTGAACTCTAAAAAATGTGCTCTTTCTAACAAAAATATTTCTAAGGTTTGTTTGGAGTTTTGTCAAAAAGAGTTTTTAGAAAATGAATTAAATACCTAAAAATCACCAAAAATACACTTTAACCTTCATAACTCCAAAATATGCAAAATTATATGTTTTCTTAATCATAAGAACCTAACTAGATCTATGGTGATGATTTTAGAGTCTAAATCAAAGTTTTGTGTAAAAACTCAAAATTAGGGGTTTTCTCTACATTAATGCCTACACCATACCCTAATACATGGTTATACATTGGAAATAGGAGAAGTTGGTCTTGGACTCAATAAAGTGATGAAAGTTGGTAGTTGAAATCATATGAGAGGTATGTGCATATCTAACCCTTTAGTTGGGATACTTTTGAACCAACCTTACTTCCCTAATGAGGCTTTATTGAACCCAATTTCCTCTACTGAAGAATCTTTTGATGTACTCGCCTCAAAATTAGTATTGATGTTTTATTTCATTGGTCTTGGAACCCCACTACAATATTGCAATTATATGACTATTTATCTTTCCAATTTACTACTTCTTATGCATGATGGTTTATTTGACTATATAGCTATAGTAGTGGTACTTATGTACAACCACCCATAGTAGGGCATGTGCTAATTTGCCATGTGGAACGTCTCATTCTACCCCTTATAGAAATATGTGTAGGTGACTGAGAATGTATTAATTCTCCCCTCATCTATAGGTTGAGGTCCGGTAGGTGTCTCAACCCTACTTAGTTAATGTAGTCCAATATTGATCATTCATTCAATTCATTATCATTTGTTGGCTTTTGGCAAGAATCTGTTTTTTTTATATATAGCTCATCCTCTTGGCCCTCTCATCGTGTGATGAATCCATATATTTATGCTTCAATGTTATCGTTATATTTTGTACTTGTTCAATATTTTGACACATACATTGTTTCCTTTCCCTTTTGCTAGGTGCTCACCCAACCACCCAGGTTAGGACAAGTTGTTGAGTTGAATCAGGAGACCATAGCTTTGGGCATGGGCCTAGCACTTGGAGATGTTACTCTGGAGACAAGATTTGAAGTAGTTTAGACTTCCCTCTATCTAGATCATTTTTGTTGTATCTTGTTGTAAACCCTAAGTACTTGTGTATCTTTTATGAAAGTTGAATATAGTCAGTTATTTTTATTCCACTGCTACACTTTGGTCTTTTGCATACCATTATAATAAATTTGGAAAATGTATACCTATTCCAACATACCTTTGAGTGTGTTTGGAATGGATGTTAATTCCTCAATTTTTTTTAGTAAAGGGGTGATCCCGCCTCCTTATAGTCAAATTTAGGTGCAGTGGGAGTAGGTTCATCTGGCTCTGATGTCTTCAGAACATAGAGATTGTGCTCTTGTGTGAGAACAATTATCAACGTCCTGAACCAGTCATGAAAAATATTCCCATTCAACTTGTCCTTCTAAAGGACTTATCACAAGGAAAATGTGTTAATTTTTGCCATTTTATTCTAAAAGAAAATTTTGCAATTTGTTAAAACACTTTTGATTTGATTTGATTAAAATAAAATTTGACAATGTTTACTTAGGTCTTTAATTAATTATTGCTCCCACTATTTTATTCAAATTGATAACACTCACATATCAATTTGGAAGATTTCAACATACAACCTTCCAGTGAGCCAAGACCCAAAAAAATTGAGTTATTACCTGACTAACACCAATGTCCATCATAAATAATTAAGGTAGGAAACTTTTTCCAATTGCATCATATGAAATTCTTAGATAGATGGTATGTGCAACTCTTTGCCATAGTCATTTGTATGCTTCAATATGCTTAATATCATGAAGGTCACCTAGTTAAGTCTGACCCAAATGCCAACATGATAGTGATGCACCCTGCTTGGCAGGCCCACATGACTACCATCACACTTCCACGACATGTACAACGTACCACACTTGGTGTGCCCACACTTAGTCAATCAATATTTTCATATGTGTTTCTTATAGAAGGCATCTAAGACTTACTATTTGATTGAGGGATTTTATATTTATATAATATATATACATATCGAATCACCACATACTTATATGTATCATATACATACTATATCCACAAATAAAACATGCAATTTTAAAATACTAGTGATGGTTATTGTCATACTATTGTAATTCCTTAGAGCCACAAGGAATTACTACCACCTAAGGTTCACATCATATATAGCAACCTGTTGTTGTTGAAGATTTGTGTGAGAACTAGTCCGAATTGATTAATTCAACTCTTGAACTGATATGTCGGCCTCCTAGTTAGTCAGTTGGTCTCTCAGGCCATTTGTTTGGTCTTCAATCCAAGAAACCTCTAGACTCCATCAATCGATCAGTTGGGCCATCAGCTGATCGGTCGGTGCTTCCTATTATCTGGCCTCCTCGGTCTTCCAGTCAATTAGTTCATCTTCTGAGACAGTCGGTTCATATAGAGCAGAACATCTTCTTGGCCATAATAGAAAAGGAAACTATCCTAATCCTATTTAACATATTACATTATAATAGGAAAACCTTAAGTTACATTCGAGGGGAGAAAAGGAAGGAAATGATTAATACTTTTACATATGAAAAAGGAGAGAGAGGCTCAGTATTCAAACTGAGAAATAAATAGTAATAACAACCAAAGTACAAATATTTGAAGTTATTGGCCATAACCATGCTAACATCCACTACCAAAACGAAATTTAGGGAAACACATATAAATTACACACACACAGCATATATATATATATATATATATATATATATATATATATATATATATATATATATATATACATATATATACAAATATATAGATCATGTGTGGTATTTGATTGGATATGGACAATAACCATTTAAATATTTGCATTGCATGTAATGAATAAATGATAAAACCAAAAATATAATCATATTAATTAAATCCCAAAACATAGTAAATTGATGTGGCTCTGATACCACTGCAGGGAAATATGGTATCAGATATGGTAGTGTTTTTTTTACTACCATATTCCCCTTAGATATCAAATCACATCAACAATTATGAACTGAAAATGAGGGTTGCAAGGTATGTACCTAATCCCGGAGCAAGTCCAATGATGATCTCTTGTTGTAGAATGCTTCTTTCTTCAAGTTGCACTTGGGCAGCTATCAACAATGGCCTCTTGGTTGATCACCATGGGCAGAGGGTGAGAACATCCTCCTAGTGGGTGGGAAAGGCCTCCTTGCCTCTGTAGTAGTCCACACAAATCACTAGGAACTCCTATCTTTCTTTTGGAACGAATAAGAAGGAGTTGTTTCTTCTAGTGTATGTGCTAGCGTTGACTTGCTCTCCCTTGCTATCCCTCCCATTTATGGGTAGGACTTGCTCATGTTCTCACGTTACCACAACTATGAGAAGACAACAATTATCATAACTTATTGTTGTGTCTCTAGAGAGCCTTGACTACCCCTCTATCTATAGGGTCAGGGTCATGATTTCCAGATCGATCAGGATTTGAAGAAACAAAATCTCATGAATTTTCTAGAACTTGCAAACCATAAACTGATCGATTCACACGTGAGTCGATCAATTCACACGTGAGTCAATCAGTCCAACCCTTAAATTAATCATTTTTCTATGTTTCCTATTTTCACTTGTATTGGCTTCAATATTCGATTGATGCAAAACATGACATCAACATCAATCCTTGATCCAATCTCATTGATCAACCAAACAGTCAGTTCACAACCTGAACCGGTGGGTTCAAACATCTGAGCTGATCAGTTCAGTTTCTGAACTGTCTGTTTTAGAGTTATGATTGCCAATGTTGTTTAGATTGAATACCTAACACTTAAGTAATCAAGTTTAAACTATATTCATGAGTATATGTCACAGAACCATTCTTAGCCCAATCCCAATCTCACTACCTAGACAGTGGTAAAGGGATTGAAGCACCCATCCCTGAGTGGCCCAAAAGGATCTAACACACTGGAATATACAATAAGAAATAATAACTCAAAAACATGATATTTAAATAACAAACTAACTCAATATAGGAGATATTGCATATCAATATTTGTCATCAGAGTATATGAGTACGGAAGTGATCTAGTCCATGTTTCATTTGTTTTGCCGAAAATCAAGAAAATCGAGACACAATCATGCAATTGCACGACACACTATCAAAATCAAATAAAACAATCTATAACAAAGAGTATACTTAGTAGGACTTATATTCAAGAAAAGTATAACAATTGATTTTTCCAAATCCAACATTTATTCGACAAGTTGTTTATTTCAAACAATTCAATTTTTATTATGAGTTCCCGTTATACTGTAATTGAGAAGCATGCTTATATATTTTTGTGTGACTCTATCGCCCCAACATGATGGGGGAGGTCACGAGGCTACTTCTCCCCATATGAGGTAGGAGGCCAACGTAAAAGTCCACCTCCGAATGAGGAGGTGCTTGCACTCAATATCAACATTATCAACATCATCATCATTATCAATATACGGGCAGTCATAATGGGCAATATCATTTATGTTCTCATGTTTTTCTCAAAATATAATATAGGAAAAATAAAAGACTAATCAGTAGGGAATAATAGCTCAAACAAGCACATAGCCAAGTATACAATCAAGAGATACATAAAAAGTATCTTCAATACAACCAAAGAGGAGATATAATATTACTGAAGATTTTGAGTACAGATCAACAAGTGATAGGTCAACCGTTCGAGTTAGATCCTAGAACACAATGTTTGGATCAAAGGTCAAGATCATGATTTTAAAAAATCATGTTTCACTATTTGAGATTAGGGTTACATTTTCCTATGTCAACCTTAGGGTTAGATCATCCAATTATAATCAACAATATTTCCAAATATCCAACTTTATTCAAGTGTCAAGCATGATTTTGAGTGTGAATCACCTACTTAGGTTTTCCAGGATCATATGTGTTAACCCTAATTTTCATGATCGATATTCAAGTCATAGTTAAGTCTTTAGATCATCATCATGTTCTAACATCATTGGTGTTTAAGATTAGATCAAGTTCTGATTAGTATAATGAGTAAATCAGAGATCAAGTTTTAGGTCATTAGATCATAATATTCCACAATATTCAGGCCAATCATAATATTAAGATGTCATCATCATATTCAAGATTGAATTAAGTCAAAAAATATGGATGTAGATCACAAATGGGTCAAGTATGCTTTTAGAGTCTCAATAGAGATATCAGAGTCAAAAATTAGGGTTTTAAGTGTTTGGTCAAGATTAACCACAAATAGAGTCATTTAGACCAAAGTATAAGTAGAGGATCAAGATCTAGGGATATTACTAAGAAAAATATAGAATTAGGCTTCCGAAGTATTTTTAAATGAATCCTTGGTTTTTTTTATCAAAATAGACTATTTACTTGTAATTTTTGGAGCGAGCTAGAATGTATTTTCTACGATTAAAACAAGATATGGGCATTTAATTGAATATTCGAGTAGATAAGATGTAAAAATACCTTAAATGTGGAAATAAAGGACCGTTGGATCCAAAATTGGATGGCCACAATAGTGCCACATGTCTCACTGGTCCAGGGTCCGGTTCAATTCTTGATTTTGTCAGTTCAACGCTCGACTCCTGGTTCAAACATGGTTCTTGAATCGGGCTTGAAGTCCTCTAGACCGGACGATTCAGGGACTCTTTCCCTGGTTCCCCCATTCCATCCCCATGCATGCAAACATGCAGATGTGGTGGAGGAAGCTCGCATGTATAGGAGGGAATCAGGGGCACGAGGCGTCAGAGCAGAAAAAAGGTGCCACTCCACTCCCTTTTGACCTCACGAAGAGGGCAGGGCCTTTGGATTCTGGGCAGGAGGCTCAAGGGCAATATGCCCAAAAGAGAAGGCGATGGAACCGCACAGAGAGGAAGGGGAAATGGGGGTGACCAGATATGGAGAAGGTCATGATTGAACTGTTATGGCAATGTATGGAAGGATACAGACCTTTGGGGGTGCTTTTATAGGCTTGGGGGGATAGGGTTAGGCTAGTTCGAGTTTTGAAAATGGTCATTACCGTCGGAGTGAGAAGGGGCAATCGGGAACTCATTTTTGTGGCTAGAAAAAGCTCAAATGATGGTCAAACTAGGGTTTGATGAGTTCAAAATGTGAGAGGATCGTTTTGGCTCGCTCAGAACTTTGAATCGTGGCCAAGAGCGCGAGATTGCAAGTCTCAGCCATAAAGACACCTCCCCGCTGATTGTGAGAGGTATGAGATGACTTGATAGTTATCATATCAGGCCAAGATCCATGGGGGTCGGATCTAAGGTCCGACGTTCTCCCTTTGTTCATCCAGCGGATCGCTGACTTGGACAAACTCAATTAAAAAGGCAAATAAACGGATTTTTTAATACATTATTTTCAAGAAATCATAGTAAATAGTAGGAATGTCCAAATGAGATGAAATTTGAACCATAGCTTCACAAAATGTGGAGAATATTTAGAAAAAGTTTGAGAATCAAGAGATGAAGTTTGATTGACCAATTTATATCTTTGAGTAGATTAACAACCTAATCAAGTATGTGGTGTCACAAAGTGTACAAAATTTACATTGATCACCATTTTTTGGATTTGAGTATCAATATTGATTTAGAGGTCAAGAAAAATATATTGGGGTCTAGAGTGAACATAATGAGGGTAGAATTGTAATTACTTCATGATTATGCTAAAAATTCACTTTGTCACGCCCTTCCCTCCTTAAAAAGGAATTTTGTGCCCAAAATTCAAAAACATCCTCAAAATGGGGATCATCAAAATTTAGGTCATCTCCTCAAATATTAGAGTGTCCTCAACTATATAATCAAAATTATATTCTCTACATTATCACCTCATCAATAGTTTCTCATAAAATTGCATTGATCAATATGAAGGTCAAAGGTCAAAATTCACCAATTGAGTTCACTCTCAAGTATGTCTGAGAGAAAAAAAATTGAGATCAAGAGTCGAGATTAGGTGTCATGAATGAAAAAAGGATCATGCACTAACGAGTTTGTTATTACAGAGTCAATATTCAAATATTCATATTTTGGGTTCTAAACATGCAAGTATAGGGTTTTAATTCCTATCCAGACCACCGACGTGGTCATTCACCCATATCAACAATTTAGCAACATTTTCAAGATTTCAATATCAATTTCTTTTTCAAGTATATTCAAGGTGGGTGAATGATCCAGACTTAGGCCATTTTAGGAAATCAACCCTATACATATTTTCAATATCACCATCCTAAAGAATACAAACTGTTCAAGATCTCAAGAGTCAAAGATTACAACAATGGATGGTCCGTTTGAAGGTCAACATGATCGGGTCAAAATTTCAGAATTTGAGGATGGGCAGTCAAAATTTAAATTAGAAATGAATTTTCAAATCCAAAGATAGGTTCTGAATCATAAAATAGCAAACCAAAATGGTATCATATTTCCATTTCTCAAAATATAGTGAGTACAAGGTTTATTTCAAAAAAGTTACAAAGAGTTACATAATCACCATATCAAAACCAAGATCTAGTGGTGACTTCAATGGTTGCGATTGCACATGTCCTCTTTTATAATTCCAACTTCTATCTTTGTCTCTATCTCCATGACTACATGATTGGATGTAGGGATAAAGGCAGTCATGGTGACTTGGACTCCTCCAGGAAATATTGATGTTGCGTATCTCACCCATTTGGTCATAACATCCAACAGTAACTTGTTTTGCACTTCCCAAGCATCATCCCTATTATCGTCATCGAGCCTAGGCCTTTTTCCTTTGTTTATATCATCCTCAATTTCATGAATTTCCTTTTAAATCATCCTTTTATCAGTATTTACTTCTTGATCCTTATTGGTTCTTGAGGATCTTGCTTTTTGGCTACGAGTTTGTGGGGCCATCTGCAAGGTACATTCATTTGTGAGTCCTTTGATCGTATAGGCCGAGTTAGGAGTACATCACATTATGAGATATTCATGGTTTTGAAACTATTTGTACCTTTGTTGATTCTTATACTAATTAGAAAATTAGGGAGAGTGTCTTTTGTATCATGGTCTTACAACATTGTTTTTAAGAGTCATAAATATTCATTATTGATGACAAAATCATGATGTGTATCAAAAATAGGGAAAGAGTTGCTTAACTATGTTTTGAGGTTTATTCAATAATAGGGCATCATTTATTTAATCAAATAGGGACCTTATCAACAATAAGGTATAAGGTATAAGTCATCCTTATTTCACCATATCATAATTTTTATCATTTACCTCAAACATAGGAAGCATATAGTCAAGTTTTAATTAAATCAAGTTTGCATGATATTAGGGGTCATACAAGAGTATTTGATTTCAAAATTAATTGATAAAATTGAGTTTTCAAATTAAGGTCAAATCATGGTACCATCTTTCAAAATTTCTAGTGACATTCATTTTCCCATGCATAAGCTACCCATAATCGAGACATCATGTGGCAAAAGGTCACACGAGAAGGACCACATGAGGAGATGAGAAGACTGTCTAATCTTCATCTAAATGGGTGGCTTTAGATAGTCCTTAAAGAAGAGATGAGATGCTAGAAGACTCTCTAGGGTTTCACAAGAGAACCTTTAGGTATAGTTTTGGATCATTAAGTCCAGGTAGAGCAGGGAATCTCAGCCACTATGAAGAGGGATAGGAGAAATTATGCCAGGACCCCGAGCCTAGACACCTCAATTTTCACCATTATGGACTATAGGGTTTCTTGGGTGTAAGAGACTTGAGAAATTATTTACTTAAAGTATATCAGAGTGTGTAAGCTCAGATACCAACTGTCACAGAACCATTCTTACCGCAATCCCAATCTCACTGCCTAGACAGTGGTAAAGGGATTGAAGAGCCTGTCCCTGAGTGGCCCGAAAGGATCTAACACAGTGGCATATACAATAAGAAATAATAACTCAAAAATAGGACATTTAAAGAAAAAACTAACCCAATATAGGACAACTGCATATCAATCTTTGTCATCAGAGTATATGAGTGCGGAAATGATTTAGTCCATGTTTCATTTGTTTTGCCTAAAATTAAGAAAATCGAGACACAATCATGCAATTGCAAGGTACGATATCAAAATCAAATAAAAAAGTTTGTAGAAAAGAGTTTACTTGGCAGGACTTATATTCAAGAAAAGTATAACAATCAATTTTTCCAAATCCCACATTTATTTGACAAGTTGTTTATTTCAAACAATTCAATTTTTATTATGAGTTCCAACCCAAGGATTCGTTTAAAAATACTTTGGAAGCTTAATTCTTGATGTTTCTCAGAAATATCCCTAGATCTTGATCCTCTACTTATGCTTTGGTCAAAACAACTCTAATTTTGGTTTATCTTGACCAAACACTTAAAACCCTAATTTTTGACTTTGATATCTCTATTGAGACTCTAAAAGCATACTTGACCCATTTGTGATATAGATCCATATTTATTGACTTAATTCAATCTTGAATATGATGATGACATATTAATATAATGATTGGCCTGAATCTTGTGGAATATTATGATCTATTGACCTAAAACTTGATCTCTGATTTACTCATTATACTAATCAGAACTTGATCTAATCTTAAACATCAATGATGTTAGAGCATGATGATGATCTAAAGACTTAACGATGACTTGAATATTGATCATGAAAATTAGGGTTAACACATATGATCCTAGAAAACCTAGGTAGGTCATTCCCACCCAAAATCATGCTTGACACTTGAATAAATTTGGACATTTGGAAATATTGTTGATTATAAGTCGATGACCTAACCCTAAGGTTGACATAGGAAAGTGTAACCCTAATCTCAAATAGTGAAACATGATTCTTTAAAATCATGATCTTGACCCGTGATCCAAACATTATGTTTTAGGATCTAACTCAAAGGGTCGACCTATCACTTGTTGATCTATACTCAAAATCTTTGGTGAAAGGTACACTATTATATCTCCTCTTTGGTTGTATTAAAGATACTTTTTATGTATCTCTTGATTGTATACTTGGCTATATAATTGTTTGAGCTATTGTTCCCTACTGATTAGTCTTCCATTTTTCCTATATTATATTTTGAGAAAAACATGAGAACATAAATGATATTTCCCATTATGATTATCGTATATTGATAACGATGATGTTGTTGATAATGTTGATATTGAGTGCAAACACCTCCTCATTCAGAGGTGGACTTGTATGTTGGCATGGGATAAGGAGCCTCGTGACCTCGCCCATCGCGTTGGGGCGATAGAGTCACACAAAAAATATAAGCATGCTTCTCTATTACTTCTGATCAAAATAGACTATTTACTTGTAATTTTTGGGGCTAGCATGTATTTTCTACGACTAAAACAAGATATGGGCATTTGATTGAATATTCGAATAGAGAAGAGGTAAAAATACCTTAAATGCGGAAAAAAGGACCGTTGGATCCCAAAATTGGATGGTCACAATCGTGCGATGTGGCTCGCTAGTCTAGGGTCCGGTTCAATTCTTGATTTCATCGGTTCAATGCTTGACTCATGGTTCAAACGAGGTTCTTGAACCATGCTTGAAGTCCTCTGGACCGGCCGGTTCGGGGACTCTTTCCCTGATTCTCCCATTCCAGCCTCACACATGCAAACACGCAGACGTGGTGGAGGAAGCTCGCTAGCATAGGAGGGAATCAGGGGCACGAGGTGTCAGAGCGGAAAAGAAGGTGTTGTTCCACTCCCGTATGACATCGTGAAGAGGGTAGGGCCTTTGGATTCTGGGCAGGAGGCTCGAGGGAAAGATGCCCAAAAGAGAAGGTGGTGGTGCCACATAGAGAGGAAGGGGAAATGGGGGTGACCATAGATGGAGAAGGTCATGATTGCACTGTTATGGCGATGAAGGGAAGGATACATACCTTTGGGGGTGCTTTTATAGGCTTGGGGGCTAGGGTTAGGCTAGTTTGAGTTTTGAAAATGGCCATGGCTGCCGGAGTGAGAAGGGCCAGTGAGGAACTCATTTTGGCAGATGGATAAATCATGAATGATGGTCAAACTAGGGTTTGATGAGTTCAAAAATGCAAGAGGATCATTTTGGCTCGCTCAAAACTTTGAATCATGGTCAAGAGCGTGACATTGCAAGTCTCGGCCATAAAGACACCTCCCAACTGATTGTGAGAGGTAGGAGATGACTTGATAGTCGTCATATCAGGTCGGGATCCATGGGGGTTGGATCTAAGGGCCGACATTCTCCCTTTGTTCATCCAGTGGATCGCTGACTTGGACAAACTCAATTCAAAAGGCAAATAAACGGATTTTTCAATACATTATTTTCAAGAAATCGTAGTAAATAGTAGGAATGTCCAAATGAGATGAAATTTGAACCATAACTTCACAAAAATGTGGTGAGTATTTAGAAAAAGTTTGAGAATCAACAGATGAAGTTTGATTGACCAATCTATATCTTTGAGTAGAGTATCAACTTAATCAAGTATGTGGTTTCACAAAGTGTATAAAATTTACATTGATCACCATTTCTTAGATTTGAGTATCAATATTGATTTAGAGGCCAAGAAAAATATATTAGGGTCTAGAGTGAACATAATGAGGGTAAAATTGTAATTACTTCATACTTATGCTAAAAATCCACTTTGTCAAAGTATACTCCTATTTAGGTGTATCCTATGCGTGTGGCCCTATATGTTAACGTTGGCAGTGAATGTCCATAGTCAATTTATGACATCACATGCAATAAGTGGTATCTAGCAATACATAATTTCTACCCAAGTAATTAAAAAGTTAGAGAACAACTTCAACCTAAAATATATCATTGATGTTAGAGTGATCATATAGTTCCTTTGTCACTGATATTCAAATTGAACCCAAGGCATGGAATCATCATCCTCTTTAACGTTCAAATCCATATTCCTTGAACTAGAGCAACTGTCTCACATGATCATGGCCATGCATTTCTTAGTCTCTCTTATCAAGTGGCCATGATATCATACTCCTATAGGAGGCACAAATTCCATTTACTCACTCACAATCATTCCCCGTGTGTCACAATCTATCTGAGCATCACCTTTATGGTAACCCTTATTCCAGGTCATGTTGGATGATGTCAAAGTACATCGAACAACATGTTAGGAGTGTAGTTATTTCAGGTCTAAGAACCACAATCACCACCATCAGTATGAGAGATGATTCTGACTACCATTCAACTGTTTCTATGCATCACTCTCAAGATGGGTCTGTCTGATACACTATTATCTAACAAGTACCTATGTGTTCGGTTTGATATCACATATCATGACTTAATGTAATTTTGTCATCAATCAATACATGTGTTATTGCCATCTATTAACTTCCACAATAACAACCAAATAGGGACATAACAAAATTGTATATACTCTTAACATCCTTATAATCTCATTGTTCAGGTCCTCAACCTAAAGACCTACGTCGTCGAGTAACATCATTCTTTAAATATTTATTATGTTATATCATTATCTCATAACTGAACAAAATAGAATGAATGGAAGATTGCCATTATTATTAATCAAATTGGTTACAAGGCAGACCATTAAAATCATCATATGATTGGCTCTCTGGGCATACATACCAACAACTAGACCTCGAATAAAACTTAACAATGGGAATCAAAACTTGAATTTCAATAGACAGCAGGGCCACCGGAGACCACCACCGACTTCATCAAGTTCTCTTAATCTTGTCGAGCCTAGGGAGAGGGTCGTGAGACTCAGAGCAGTCACGGTGATGCCATGAATGCCATGGTAAGGAAGTCGAGCAGGCAACAAAGCAGAAATCGAGCATCACTGAGAACATAGGAAACACAACACTTTGATATCTAGTGAAGGAGTCATGGATAAGACAAAAGTCAACATGCACAAGGCACACTCAAGCTAGAGAGTTCTAGAACACAACAATAGAAAATAGATGATTTGGTCGGATAGAAGACCAATATCTGAAGTAGAAGGAAGCAAAAGGACTCCAAGATGAACAACAGAAGCAGAAAATCATGAAACTCCGTTATAGCATGTAAGTTAGAAAAGGCACCATAATCATCTCATCCTATAATTTCCATCATTATAGTAGATGTCAAAGTGTAGAGAGTTTTGGGTTACAATACAACATAAGTGAATAGACACATACAAATAGTCAATGTGCAAATAGAGCATGATAATATATAGTGAAAACTAAAAAAGTAGTAATTAAAATGTGCTAATCATAGCACAAGTAGCAACAATGACGTTGCTTGTTAGAAAAGCAACAATCAATAGCACAAGTGAAGTCGATGACTTGATATCAGCAGTAATAAGTCAATCAATTAGAACAAGTGAAGTAGACAACTTCAAAGAAACAATCGATGATGATGAAGAATAATTTTCTCAAGTTCTTCATAAGGTAGACAAATCAGTAGTAGATGAATCCATATAGTAACAAAAATAACACCACAAGTAGCTGTAAATGTGGCACAAAGATCCAAATAGTAACAGTGAGAGTGGCACAAAGATCCATATACAAGCAGAAGTAAATCTTCTTCTTTTTTCCACCATCTATTTTTTTCCTCTACTCATCATCCTCTTTTCTTTCCCTCATGCCAATCACAGAAGGACTCAAGAGAGTGGTTGAAGTGGAAAATCAGAAATAATAGTAGAAATAATGCCTATATAGGTAAATATGTTGAGGAGGTAACTGACAACTTGAGTTAGTGTATAACATGAACCGATTAAATAGATCCGGATATAAGAAATAGATCTATTTACGACCCAATTTTTTGCTTGATAGAATAGCAAACAATCATTTTATTTGCCAACTATAAAAAAATCAAGTTTTGCCAGTCAAAGGCTGGTCAAAGTCTTTTCCGGTTTTTTTTCTTTGAAAAGCATACCGTTAGGAAGTTTAGGGAGTGTTTTTATTAGACTGGTCAAAGGCAAGTCAAAGGCTGGTCAAAGCCCAGTGAAAGTGAATGATTTATTTGCTGGGAGTAATTTATTATGTTGGTTAAAGGCTGGTATTTTCCATTTTTAGGACAACTACTTGATCTAAGTAGATGTCCAGTGTAATCAACTTTTATGGCGGAAGCGATGATGCATTTTTTTGCCTAGTAATTCTTCACGTCCTTTAGCCGTAGTTGACCATCAATGAAAAATCATACACTTCTTTGTTAGAAAGCTTTAGAAAAGACAACGTCTAACTTTCCTTTCCTCCTTTCCTCTGTTTATCCTCGTCAATTTCCATTCTCATCATTCACTTCTCTTCTTACTTTTTCTTCTTCTTTCCTCAATTGCACCATCTAATGCACACCGAGAAGAGAAGGCAGAATAGTCATCAAATCAAAATCAATAAATAGTGGATCACGATGATGGCCGTGACATCGTACCCAAACAATGCATGTTTGACGAAGTTGTCGAGGGTGATCTTTTCCACCGTTGCAAAGGCCATGACGAAAGCTTTTTGACTGCCAGAGCGGGATGCGTATCATTGATTCGTGAATAGGACAAGAAGTAACCATGGATGAAACACATACGTAGATCTAGATTGTGACCGGTGTGTGAGGCCGGACATAATGCAAAGAAGTCAAACACGAAGCGGATGCGACACAAATAACAACGAGGATATGTAGTGGCGGATCTAGAAATTTACTATAGGGGGAGCTGAGAAAAAAAAATCAAAACGAAAAATTTGTTAAATAAGATATTTGAACCTATGACGTTATGCTACTAACTAATTCAATTTATCATTGAGTCAGCCGTTCATGACTTGTAAAGGTTTTAAACCTACTGTATATATATCATTCATATCTGTTAAATGTTATGGGCCATTAAAGAACAAAACAACGTAATACCAAGGTCTGGACCAGCGACCTTTGGTCTAGGTGGAAGGATGCGTACCGCACGGACTAGGTGTTTGACATGCTTATGTTATGCATACACTTATATATATTTATATGAAATAGTTTTCTTCCAAATACACATCAATCTATACTAGTATTTTGAGGGGGAGGGGGCGCTAAAGTCCAGGTAGACCCCCTGGGCTACGCCCCTGAGGATACGGGAAGGTAACCATTAGAAAGGCAGATAAAGGTAGGTGATAGCTGGAATAAAGAGTGCCAATAAAAAGAGATGTTTATTAAAGAAGAGAGGAAACAACCATAGAGGCTGAGATGACGCCTGGGGGGCAGCCAAGCCAAGAAAAGATAATGGCTGCCCACAGGCAAAGATTCTCTCCTTTTCTTCTTAGGTTAGGATCGAAGCTCTAATACCATATAGAAAAATGATGTGATGGGGAGTGATTTTTCTTATGGATAGAAGGAAAACCCCCCTCTCCAATATAAGATAAGGGGAAGCATACAAATACAAGACAAATCCTAATGGGTCAAGACACAATATGCCTATATTACAAATATATTAAACAACTTAATTAAATAAACTCTCTAATAGAAGCATTCTAGGATAGTTACTACCACAATTTATGGGAGACTTATGCACATACAATTACTGAGCTCCCAATGGGCAATCGAGGGACAACACGAGCAGAATTGTACATCTAACATCTTCCTTTGACACTTTGGGGACAAAGTGAAGGAAAAGTTTGGGGGTGAGGGTGCAAACATGTGAGGTAGGTATACCCTCATTTCCCATCTTATAAATATTGCCTTTCCTTTCCACTATTTGCATATACTCACATGTTCGATTTTTTTGAATTTTTTACTAGTTTGCACATGTTTCATTATACTTTACTTAGCTTAATTTTAGTTAGAAGGTTCTTGACTCTTAGCTTAATTTTAGTTAGAAGGTTCTTGACGAAGGATAAAGTTTTGTCTTTAGAAATTTTTTGTTCATATTTTCATGAAAGTTATCTTTAACCCTAGATTAAGTCTAATTGTTTATCAGCTATCTTTGATGCATTATTATATGTAGGTGATAAATTCACATAAATTGCTAATCGATCATGATTTTATGCCATGTCTACCTTAAGATGTTGTAGACCGCTAATAAAATGCTTACTTGGAAAATTTCTTGAAAACAAGGCAAATCTTAGTCCAATACACTTATGAGCAAACATTTGAGCCCCCAAGTACATGTTAGGAGTGTATAATTCTTGTTTGAGGAAAAAGCTAGTGATAAATCCTAAAAAGGAGAAAGGAGGCTTGGAGGACCAAAAAAATCTCATTATCCAAAAGACCAACAAGAGAGAGGATAAAAACCCTTAGAAAAAGAAAAGCCTGAGAGTTGTGCCATGTTACGAGCTAAGGGTGTTGCTCGACCTATGAATAGTTGCACTCAAGAACAAATATATGTCATGACTGGTAGTAGAATCTAGAAGCTTTATAAAATAACCTTTTGTCTTAAAAGGTGATCACAAAAACCACTTACTACACTAGAATCAGGGTTGAGTGACATAAAGAAGAAAAGTTATACCTCAACTTTAGCCACCCTACACATTCTCTTGATCAACCAATAAGTTGAGAGCGAAAGCTACCTTGTATGAGATTTTTGCATGGTACAGTTAGGAAGAGGTACTCATAATGAATATCATGAAGAAAGAACCTAACCCTTGAGAAAGGGAGTATCAGATGGAAGGTCAGGTGACTCTTAGTTTTTGAGATAGGTTCTAGGGGCAAATGAAGAAAACAAAGCCATGAGAAAATATTAGTATAAAGCTTACATAAAGACATGATCATGATACTAAGATTCTTTACATTGACAAGCCATTATTCGTCATCTCATACTTTAATTCTATTTATTAGCTTGAGGTCAAGATAGACTCTTATGTTTTGGGATGGGGTTATAACATTTAATTTTATAGACGTTGTGTGCCTATTTCATACTTCATTTCCCTTGTTATCCTAGGGTTATGTGAATATTCTAGTATTTAATTACTTATTATTATCATTTACTTTTAGTAACAACAACCTTGCACTTTCCGACAATAAAGCACGATTTTAGGGAATGCAATCATCTCATTAATTGATAGAATCAACACTCAAGTGACATAATTCAATATAGTGAGGCAACCGACTACATAGAAGGCATACAATTTCCATTAGTAGTCATATACCAGAGGAAACCTCATGCTCCTTATTGATGAAATCCCCACATGTCGTCTACCGATGACCCAATAGACTTTGTCTACCGATGGGGACGTCATTGTTATCTACCTACGAGAGTCCAGATCCTATCTTAAAATGAAAGACTATCCACACCAACCAATGGAAGCACTACCACCATTGACCAACATGAATGCAGAGCAACCGTCTATAGATGGCATTATTGAACCAACATTTATTGATGGAAACCCTACCACAACACCCATCGCCCCAATTAATTGGGAAAATGCATCGAGGCACGTGCCCTGGAGCTTGAAGTACAAGAAAAGCTCTTGTACTTTAGGTGCCTCAAATGCAAGACCGATCACTATAAATAGGGACCCCAAGACTTCAAAGAAGGCATGTCTTCTTCCACACGAAGCATTGTCGAACTCTATTGCCACTCCTGATCTCCATCAATAGATCGAAGGATGAGAGTCTGAGGCCCTTTTATTCATATATTTGTAAGGTATCCACCTACAACCTTCAAGCGAAGGAGGATCTTAGAGCCCTTCCTCACCATGGGTTCCACCACCCACAAGGAGATGAGGTCTTCATCGACGTCTAGTACCACTACAACTACTAATTGTTTTGTCAACCTGTTCTCTCCTGCTTTGTCCACTCCACCCTCATTTTCCTTTTGGGATATGACTTTCTCTATTTGTAAATCTATACTGGAACTTATAAACATGAGTGTCTAGAGTCATTAACTTAGGTTGGGAGTAGCCACTAAGGCTATTCCAACATGTAGATATTCATACATCACTCATTGTATACATTCTTATCAATGTTTATCTCCTTACTTTTACTCATTAATGATTCACTTGCGGGATTATCTACCATCTTCTTATGCTTGATTTTAATGCCTCAAAATGTTAGTGTTAGATTAGATCTGGAGTTAAGGAGCGGTGTGTATGCATGAAAATGTTGGATCAATAAATCTAATTATCACATGTTTGTATGTTTTTTGTTTGTTTGTCATCTCGAGAGAGGGAAATGCTTATACTTTAGATCTAACTTGATATCAAGAGAGGAGGGAATAGATACTAATGACAATTGCTCATAAACTACACCAAGGGTATACAAATGAGTATACATGTCTGTACTTTAGTGAGTCTGCTTGGTTGGTGAAATCCAATCCAAGTTATATCCATATATCAAAATATATTACTAAGAAAATATCTAAATCATGATATGGTTATGTTAACATTACTTTCCTTTACTTTATACTTTTATCATTGTTTTGATTACCTTGTTCCACAAGGAGAGTCATATCTACCTATTTGATTCGACCTAGCTAAGGTAAGGCCTAAAATCCAAAACATGTTCGACCCCACTTACTACACAAGGCCCCATATTATTTTTGTAGGTGTAGGAGGTATCATGCATAAATTTGAAGTCTGATCACCCCCAATTTGTCTTCATTTAAACACATGAATCATAGGTGATCATCGACCCCATGTGCCATATAAAAAATCCATGGTTCGATGCATGTGAGATTAGCAAGACGTGTTTATTAACATTTAATCATTCGCATCACATGTAACAAGACAGGCATCATAAAAATATGATCTTAATTGTAAATCCTAATATATCATAGATTGGTGTGACACTAATAGCATTGTATTAATTCATGAAGGCGACAAGCGTAGTAGAACAAACAATAATCTAATAAATCCATATTTCGATGAGCAGATCTTGTCAATAATAATATATCAGGAAGGAAGGGATGTGAGATATACCTTGTCATGGATTATATCTGGAGACTTTACTCACAAAGAAAATAGATGGAAGAATATGTCAATGATATTATCCGACTATTGTCACAAAGGATCCTACATATCTTATCATCCACACAAATGGATGGGAACTCCACATCATGCTGCTAGAGTCGACATGGAAGGAGTAGCCTTTCCATTTGCAATGTGCTAGTGTTGCACATTCTCTTCTTTTCCTTCTCTCTTATTTTAGGTAATAATGGATATGATTCACGTGTCTGATGGTGTGTAACTAAAAACCTAGTTGTCGTGCTCGTTTATATAAGAGAGGCAGGGAAGTAGGGTTTCAAATTAACCTTGGGAAACAAAAAGACATGGGCCACTTTTTAGCAGTCTGCTCGCGGATAGCCGGTCCAATGGCTAACTTAGTCCAATCATGCGACTAGCTTAGTCTAGTCAGGATATTGGCTATTTTTCATCGTCCTGCCAAGGACAACCAACTAGTCAACTAGAAATTCTAGTCTGGTAGTTGCATTGGGTCAGGACATTCTCCAATCGACCGATCCATTGATCTAGTTTAGTCAAGAAATTGGACCAAGCGGTCAATGAATTGGTTGAGCTTGTCTAGTTGGGTGACTGTGATTAGTCATTTAACTAATTGTTGAATCTTTTCTTATTCAATCCACTAGAAATTCCATCCGATTGAATGGTTTGTCTAGTCAAGAAATTGGACCAGTTGGTCGAATGGGCTTCCAATGAGTTATTAATGATCTAATTAATAACCTAAACATGTTAACAACCAATTAATTTTATGCCATTTATACTCCTCTTCCCTATGAATCCTATGAGTGTAACCCTATAGGCTCAATTTTACATTAGTAATGATATCTATAATCATGTTATGATTTGACAGACAATAATTGGTATCTAGAAAAACTTCATTTCCACCCAAGTCATTGAAGAAGTTGGAGAACAAATTCAACCTAGTGTTGTGACTAGTGCTATAGTGATCTTAACCGTTTTGTCTCTGATATCTATATTGAATTTTAGGAATGAAAATATCATCCTCTTAATGTTCAATCTTTGTTCCTTGATCTAGAGTAGACCATTTGAGATACATATGAGCTCAATATCATATATTGACTCACATGAGCATAACCATGCATTTTGTAGTCTCACTCATCAAGTGACGATGTTATCACTCTAAACAGAGGGACATATTCCATCTACTTCACTCACAATAATCTACATGCATCACAACTCACCCAATCACTACCTATATTGCAACCCTAATTCAAGGTCCCATTGTGTGGTGTTAGTACAACAAACAACATGTCATCATTTCAATGACTTCATGTCTAAGTACCATAATCACCATCGTCACATTGAGATATGATTCTGAATACCTTTTCTGGATTTCACATATCATACACAAGTTGGGTTTGTCCAATGCACTTGTTCATAACAAGTACTTATGTGTTTGCCTTGATATCCAATACCATGACCATTGAGACATAGTCATCAATCAACACAAATACTAGCCTTATTCTATTACTGTTGTCCTAATTTTCACAATAATATCTGATTAGGGACATGGACAAGAATGAATATTCTTAGTATAAACATGATCTCATGTTCAGGTCCTCAACCCAACTTCACATGTCACTGAGTCATACATTCTTAGGACATTATTATATTTATTCATGATCTCATATTGAATCAACATAAGAATTGTAATTGAAGGCTATCAATAATCAAATCAGCTGCAAAGTGTACCATTACAATCATCAAATGAGTGGCTCTCACGGTATACTACCAACAACAAAATTTTTGTACATTTTTTTCTTTGATTTCATGATCAAGCTCCTAAATTAAGAGTGCCCACATAAAAAATCAAGGCCTTTTGTTCTTTCACACGAGATACTTTATTGCATCATGATCTCACCTTTTCCCCTAGGAGGTGTGAATTTTTTTATCAAAAGTGTAAAGAATTGCATGCATCTTTTCCCAATGGTAATATAGCTTATGCGGGCTTCATTCAAAGTTTTTCTTGCTTAGTAAATTACAACCTACTTTTTATCTTTATTCTATCCCATCATTGCCCCAATGGAGAACTGGCACAAGTCATACATAAACTCCGAAAGGTAGATAGATCTTGTATGATGGGAGATGATGTCAAGACGTTCTTTACACTGACGAATGACTTGCGACAATCATCACAAAAAATGGAGTGTCCTTTGTCAACATCTTAGACAATGGCTTTAATATTTTGGAAATTCTTAATTAAACAACAGTATCAATCTACACAACCAAGAAAAATTCCCACTAACATCACTGTGTTGGTATGTATGCCCTGAGAGCCAATCATGGGATGATTGGTGGGATACACTAAGATTGATTTGATAAACATCAAAGGCAAGCTTCCAATTCTTTCTGCTTTAGTCATATGAGATAATGATAGAATAGATTGAATGTCTAGAGAATGACAATACTCAATGATGTATGCTTTCAGGTTAAGGACCTGAACGATGAGATCAGATGGATGCTAAGAGTTTGTACATTCTTATTATGTCCCTAGTCGGATGTCATTATGGAAGGTAGATAGACACCAATGACACACAAGAATGGATTATGGTGTTGGTTGATGACAGAATCTCATTAGTCATGATATAGAGATATCAAACCAAACACATAGGTACTTGTTAGAGAACAAGCATACCGGACAGACCCACCGTGAGTTTGACACATGGAACCATGACATGGTAGTCACAATCAGTTCTCACAGTGATGGTGGTGAGTGTGATTCTTTGACCTGAAATCACTACACTCAACACATGTCATTGGGTACACTTTGACATCATCAAATGCAGTCCTGAAACATGGGTTGTTATAAAGGTGATGATTGGGTGGCTTTGACACATGGGGCTTTTGAGGGGTAAGTGATAGATATGGGATTTGTCCCTCCTGAGAGAGTTTGATATCCATGGACACTTGATGAGTAGGATTGAGATAGGCATGCACGCATGTGAGAATCAGTATGTGATATTGATGTCATACATATCTCCTCCAATCTACTCTGAGATCAAGAAAGTGAATGAACATTGACAGGATGACTGTTCCATGCCTCGAGTTCATTCGGGATATCAGTGACAAAGGAATTATACATTCACTATAACACCATTCACGGATTGTAGGATTGAAAGTTGTTCTCCAACTTTCCTTTTCACTTGGGTAGCACTGATGTGTGACTAGGCACCGCTCTTTGCTTGTGAAGTCATAAGTGTTATGGACTTTCACTGCCAACGTGAAATGGACCTACGGGGTCACATACATAGGATTTAACCTGGAAGAGGAGTTTATCCACAAATGATGTTTAGATTGATTACTAAAGGAGTTTAGTGTTAAATTAAACACTTAATCAATTGATAGCTCAAAATCATAGTGTTCAAGGTGTTGGACCGATTGATTAGAGTATCAGATTGATTAGAATTGTAATTGACTTGCACAGTCTGCTGCCCCAACCGACCGACTCATAGGATGAACTGATCGGCTCAGGTTGGTGAACCGGTCTGCTCAAGTTGTGAGTCGATCAAATTATGTGTCATGAAACGATCGGCTCAATTATTGAACCGGTTGATTCGTGTGACCAACTGAGATCGTTTGGAAAGTCAAAAGACTTTTTTGTAAATACAATTTATTTCACTTGTAAAAATTCAATTTGGATAAGGATTAATATTTGATTAGTTGGAAACAAATATGAAAGTCAATTTGAGTTGGACCAGGACCACGAACCGATCGACTCAGAAGTGAACCGATCGGCTCAGGTGTCCCAATCGACCGATTCAGGTGTGAACCGACCGGTTCAGGTGGTGCAGTTGGTTGTTTTGTGGAAAATCTCAAACCTTTCTACTCCTACTTTAATCCCGCATTACCCCGGGTAGAGAACCATGTCCCATGACCCTCCTATATATAGGGGTATTGGGGGCCTTCTCAGGAACACAACTCAGAACACCAGTTGCTCTGCAAGTGCTACCCGACAAGGGAGGCACAATAAGGGAAAGACAATTGCAGAAAAGTGACTGGTTGCAGGAGAGTGTGTCGGTGACTAGTACGCCGACAGGAGGGTGCGACTCCTTCTGATTCCTTGTGGGACAAGGAGACCGGAGTTCCGGGTGGTCCGTGTGGACTACTTCAGAGGCGGGAGACTTCTGTCGCTCGGAGGACAACTGTCAATCCCGACAGTCCCGGTGAGACCAGGAGCTGCACAGACACCGTCCAAGACTGGAGGTGAAGACCGCGCAAGCCATGAGGTAACGTTGCCGAGCAAGCCTCAGGACAAGGTATGTCTCTACAAACCACTTTTCCTACTGTATAGACGTTGACGTGATTCCTTTATACTAGGTTTGGGGATAAGATTTTTTTTGTTTTCGCTGCCTTCTCTGATTCCCATAAAACCCAACAATGGTATCAGAGACACATCAACTGCTCTATACTTTAGGATTATCGATGTGATCGATTTTGATTTGTCACCTTTATTTATTGCATACGATGTGAATAAAATTGGCTTTATACATTTCAAATCATAATCCACAAATTCCAATATACATATATGATATGTAATATGAATACACTCGATACGCGTCGCCCTTAAACTAGTTTTATGGTGGATTTATAGCATGGTTATGGCCAATAAACCCTATGTATGTGTGCTTGGTTGAATGTGGTTGCTTGCATCTCGATCTGCATACCGATTGTCTATCTCATATTCCTTATGTAACTCGAGATAACTCGAGATTTCTTTCCTACCTTTGCTCCCCCCGAATGTAACTCAAGGTTTCCCTATTCAAATGTAAAATAGGATAGATCATTTATTTTCTGTTATGTCAGAGAACGGCGGACAACCTGACGACGACTGAGACGATCGGTTCAAGGCGTGAACCGATCGGTTGGCATTCCAGACGATCGGTTCAAGGACTGAACCGATCGGTTGTTGACCGGTTCGAGGAGCAAGATGATCAGGTAGCGGCCATGAGGAGATGCATGACGACCAGGCAAACCGATCGGTTAGAGGAGCCAATCGATCGGCTGGTGGCACCTAGACGACCGGCCAGGGCAAGCAGGTCATTCATGTGATGAGTTGATCAACTTAGACGACTATATCACTTCATCATGGACAGGTTGCATGTAATGTAGACCTAGATGACCATGATTCCTCTTGGCTCGAGGAATCACATTAGGATGGCCATAATCATCGCTTTTATCATTTCACATGTTTTTTGTGGGATATAGCATGTATATGATATATACTATGTATTGTGGTGATTGGATATGTATATGTACCTATAATAACAAATCTCTCATCTAAATATTAAGTCTTTTACGCCTTCCATTAGCGACACACATGAAAAACTTGATCGACCAAGCGTAGGTTACGCTAAAGCATGGTGCGTCGTCTATCTCGTGGAAGTGTGAAAGGTAAACTTGTAGGTTCGGCCAAAGTAGGGTGCATGTTTACCGTGTCGACTTTTGGGTTAGACTTAACTGGTGATTCTTAGAGCATCTAAGCCCAGAGGCACGGAATGTTCATGGCATGGTGTTGTGCATGTTCATTCATCTAGAGTTTCATATGATGCAATTGGCATGATGGCTTACCTAAATAGTCAAGATTGTGGGCGATCAGCCAAAGCTAACTCATGACTTGATGGAGTATGGATCTGGACCCACTAGCAGATTGTACGCTACAATCTTCCGAATTGATGGTGAGGGATATCAATTTGAACAAAAATAGTGGGAGCGATAATTAATTAAAGTCCTAATTATATCGTCAATCTTTCAAATCAATCAAATAAGTCAAAATTGAGTTTTGGACTAAATTGCATATATTTCCTTTATAGTACAAATGACAACAAACAACAATCACTTTTCATTGTGATCGGTCCTTGAAAAGGACAAGCTGAATGGGACTAACTTCCATGACTGGTTTAGGACATTGAGAATTGTTCTCACCTAAAAGCGAAAGCTATATGTCTTGGATACTCCAATTCCAGAGGAACCTACCACTACCACACCAAAGGAAGAAAGGGATGCTTATAAGAAGCATTCTGATGATGCCATTGATGCAAAGTTCTTGATGTTGTGCTCCATGAACCATGAGTTGCAGAGACAACATGAGAACATGGGTGTCATTGAGATGATTCAGCATCTCAAGAACATGTATGAAGATTAAGCACGACAAGAGAGATATGATGTCTCCAGGGCACTGTTCAAGTGTGTCATGACATAAGGAGATCCAGTTGGTCCTCACACACTCAAAATGATTGGGTATGTAGAGAACCTAACAAGACTGGGATTTCCCCTGAGCCAAGAGTTGGCTACTGACATGATACTGCAATCGTTGCCAAAATCCTACAGTCAGTTTGTGATGAACTACAACATGAATAACTTTGACAAGTCGTTGACAGAGTTGTTGGGCATGTTGAGGACAGTTGAGGCACAGATGAAGAAGGACAAGCCTAAGTCTGTGATGATGATCGGCAACAAGAAAGGCAAGTCCAAGCGCAAGGGTAAGGGCAAGGCTAAGAAAGGTTCTGATGCTAGCCAACAACCCAAGTCGTCTTCAACTCTCAAGGCCAAGGGAGGCGTGACCAAGAGAGGCAATTGCCACCATTTTCAAAAGCCAGGACATTGGAAAAAGAATTGTCCACTCTATCTAGAAGAACTAAAGAAGGAGGTGACATACATCTCCACCTGAAGGTGTCATGAAATAAACTTATAACAATTTTGAGGTATATGATACCAAGATATAAAGTGTAAAGCACCCAATAAATGGGGCAAGTGTTGCCGCCATAGATAGGAGTACTTTAGTTTATTTTTAGCCTTAAAGGCATGTAATAGAGTTATGAACTGCTATTTCATATTTTCCAATGGATAGAAACACCTTAATTTTTGCATATTGTATGACAATGATGGCAATTAATAAAGTTGATGTTTCCTTGTGGCAATGCCTTGTTTATCTTATGGTACTTGGTATGCATAAGATAAATTGATACCTAAAAGTTATTGATAACTCAAACAATCAAATTAGCATAAATCGTGAGAAATTCATTTCTAGTTTCCATATGATGGATAAATCTAGACTCTTTTGGTTAGAGAACCAGGGAGAGACATGAATCTCTTAGACATGATTAATCAATCGTCACTAGTAGCAGTGGGAGAATTATTATCCTATTAGGTATAATACATGTGATGTATTTACATACCTATTGAACTTAATGCTAGTACTTCAAATGGTGTTTACCAATATGAATATCTTGAAGTGTTCAAGAATGTCATAGATGAAATATGAATTTGGTAAAGTGTTAATTCTTGATGAGATCAATGAATGAAATACTTGAACCAAATGTTTGAGATCCTTATGAGTGATTATGAACTCATGATTAAGGCATGGTGATGTCTAAATCAAAAGGGAGTCATACTCTAAGGAGTTATAGGATGATTATCAAATAACTAATTTCTTCTTAAATAAAGAATACCCCACACTAATAAAGGACATTAAGAATCACAAAGAGTTGTGAGTTCTTGTATCCTTAAAAGATACACCTCAATTATCTATGTTATGAGTTGGTCATGTGATGAGTCAACTATCTAGATAAATATGAACCGGATTTTTAGTTATGGTTTATGACCATTACATCCTAAATGACTTCCATGTGAACCATAGGGCATGACCTTGATGGTAGCACCCATTGGGATGAAATCCATAAGTGTGAATGAGTCTTAAGCGTTAAGACACATGGATGACATTTTGAGAAGGATGATGCTTGTGGATTGCAACTTAATGACTAAGAGATTTGGCATACGGATACTAAAACCGCATTCATATAAGGAATAAAATGAGTATGTGTACGTGACACAACCCATAAGGTTTATGAATCCATTAATGCAAATGAATTCTATAAGTTACAATGGACTAATCAATGTGATTGATTAAGTACAAGCAACTCAGAACTGGATCTTTACTTTGATGATATAGTCAAAGGGTTTGACTGATATATCAAAGATAAAGAAGGGATATGTGATTTAGTGGGAGTGTATTTGCATTCCACATGTTGATGTGAAATGGAGATGTTCTAAGAATGGAAATCCAAAGTGGAAATTATCTTTAAGGAAGATAGAGACGTTTCCTAGGATAGGAATAGAGATCTATAGAGATAGTTCTCGAAAAACCTCTTGACCTGAAAAGAAAGAGCATACATTGGCAATCTATACTGAAAGGTTCAGTATACACAGATTCAGTGGGAGAAAACTTGTCCATGTTACATGGAGTTAGTATCCCAAGGCCAAGTGTCCAATTCTTATGAAGAATGGGAACACTAAGAATAGATATGGATCTATCATGTATGTAATCATCCCATCATCTTGCATGTATGGACATGGAAAGAACAAAACACATTTATCATCTTGTATGTAGGACATGATAATATGATATGCTCATCCTGGTAACTCGTATGTGGGACATGACGAGTGGATGTCTGTCTAGTTCTAGTAAGGGTTACTGGAATACCATGAGAACTTGATAAGTACTTGAGAAGTACTAATTCTATGGAAATAAGGAAGGGTTCACTGTAAAGAGTTACACTGATGTGAACTTCCGAAAAGGATAGAAAATTAATCACAAAATACATATGGGATATATAAAAGTGAATGTTTGTTGATAAATGGAAACATTCCAATAAAGCTGTTTTAAAAAGGAAATACTGAGTATCCGTGTGTTAGAGAACAACAGTGGATATTATATGGATCTAGGAGTTCATAGAGATGAACTTATAGTTATTCCAGTCATTGATGACAAGTTAGGAGTGCTTGGTCATGCAATGTGGCTAAAGGTTAGCAAAGGAATACTAGATCGCATATTACTACAACTCCATCTCATACGTGTGACGTACAATGAAGAGATGAGAGACATGCAGTTAATACCGACTTTGGCAAGGTGTTGCCATGACTCACTATGTTAGCACTAGAGCACAATAACATGTGGGACATGTTTGAATATCACTAAGAATATGATTCCTGGGTGATTGGCTCGCAGTGCAAGTGGGAGTCTATTGATATGTATGCCCTAAGAGCCAATCATGGGATGATTGGTGGGATACATTAAGATTGATTTGATAAACATCAAAGGCAAGCTTCCAATTCTTTTTGGTTCTTTCATATGAGATAATGATAGAATATATTGAATGTCTAGAGAATGACAATACTCAATGACGTATGCTTTCAGGTTAAGTACCTAAAAGATGAGATCATACAGATGCTAAGATTTTCTACATTCTTATTATGTCCCTAGTCGGATGTCATTGTGGAAGGTAGATAGACAACAATGACATACAAGACTGGATTGTGGTGTTGGTTGATGACATAATCTCATTAGTCATGATATGGAGATATCAAACCAAACACATAGGTACTTGTTTGTTATAACCCCAAATTTTGGGTTCAATTGATGAGAAATGCAATTTCTCATATTAAGAATAATTGAACAAATAATGATGTGATTTGTTTTGAATAATTGGATTTCATTTGAAATAGCCTTGTTATTTGATTTGTGGGCTTTATTGGCTATTGGGCCCAATAAAAAGGAAAATAACAAAGGAAATTCAATTAGTAAATGGATATTTGAGAAATGAAATAATGGAAACCTCTAGAAGGAAAATCCAAAGAGGATTTCGTGCCTCTTGGATTCCTTGGGTTCCAAGGAGTCTAAAGTTGCAAAGAAAAGAAATAAGGAAAAGAAAAGATTAATTAAGTATTTCTTTATGAAGAAAGAAATTGAGAAATAATGATATAATGTGGAAAATGAATGAAAAGAGACATAAATGAGATTTCTTGGGGAGATTTCGTATCCATGAGGTTTCTAATATTAAAAGGAATGCTAATGAGTAAAATAAAAGAGAAATAAAGGGAAATCCTCAAAAGGAAATATTATAATAAGAAATAAACAAGATAATGTGAAATAATGCATTAAGATGCATCTAGAAGGATAATAAATATCATGGGAAGAGAATTTCGAAATAATGGAATATTTTGGGATCCGAGAAGTCCCAATAAAGAGGAAAGAAAGAGAAAATACTAAAAAGGCAAAATAAGAGGATAATGTGTTGCATTATTAATGAATTATGTTGTATTATTTAAAAGGGCAACATTTTCTATAAAGGAAAATAGGTTTTCGTGGTTAATGGATTAAAATGCAAGAACAATGATGATAAGAGAAAGGATTTTCGAAATCCTAATATCATAAGAGGAAGGAATAATGAAGGAATATGAAAGAAAGAGAGAAACTTGCCTTAAAGTGAAGGAATGTTTTAATCTATTGGGATTAGGTATTATTCCTTTATGGGCAAGAATTTTGGGGCAGGAGCGACCCTCATCTATAAAAGGGTAGACCTTGTGGATAAGCCCAAGAAGTTCCTTACGTCTCTCTCTCTCCACTCCATCTTCTTCTTCATCAAAACCCTAATACTCGGATGGTGTCTTCTCTGGAGCAACCAGAGGGATGTGGAGGCGTCCGAAGGGTGTCCTGATGAACCACGATGATTCATGAGTTGTCAACCAACGCCCTTGAACACCAGGCTTCACCCCCACCGCCGGTGGCCACCTGCAGCACGGCTGCAATAGATTGTGGGTCGCGGCCATGCATCGCCTGGTAGCGGCCATGGCGGCCATAACTGAGGTAGCACCACCTGCGTGGAGGTTCTTCGGAGCCAATGGAACCATCTACGGTGACCAAAACGGTCCAGAAGTTGAGCAGTAGTGGCCGCACGGTTGCAGGCCGTGCTGGGAGTCGCGGGCATGGCCAGCGTGAACCAGACCTCTTGGGGGCAAGAGAGGGACCGCCCCAAGTACGGCGGGGGTCTGCGGAGCTAGGCCAAGGGCGGGCGGCTGCTTGCTAGGTCCCAGGAGGAGAGGACGAGCCGCCCAGGTCGCGCCTAGGGCTGCGCTCGACGGCAGCCTGAGGTTGAAGAAAGGAGGATCGTCGCTGGACGATTCTACCCTCGGCTTGACAAAAGGCGGATCTCTTAAGTGAAGGGCAGAACCGTCATTCGGTTCTAATCTAAAGAGGGGCGCGCGCAGGGATGTGCATGAGAGTTGGTTGCCTACGTGGCACCTCTCTATTGGCCAAAGGTATGCTTACTTTGCAAAATTCGTAGCTAATTAACCGTAACTCGGATTAAAACAAGCTTTATATGAAAATTGATCCTCAGAACGAGAGGAATACAATAAAAATAGTCTCATAGCCTGAATCTGATCATAGTTCGAAAATTAATGTAGATTATCATCTTTGATTAGTTAAAGATTAAGGAACCCTAATCTGATATGATTAAAGTGTGTAATAGGGTTTAATGAATCATTAGAGTTGATATTAACCTGTTAAATGCAAAAAGGTACTTTAAGATCAAAAATGATTATCTTTGCATGTAATTAGGTTAATTAAGAGATTATATGCCTAAATATGCTTGCAATATGAAAAGTGCATAAAAGCTATCATTTTAATGATTTAATTAATGAAAAACTCTTAGATTTGATGATAGATGGTTTTAATGTTGATCAATGGATAATTTAAGCCTATTGTTCATAAAAAGGAAAATAAGATCTAAAAAGATAATCTTTTTATATAATTGACTTAGTTTAGGGTTTTGTGCATTAACGAGCTTGAAAACCCTAAATTAGGTGAATATGACTTTTAAATGTTTTAATTATTCAAATCTGTAAATAAATAGGGATATGATGATCCTAAGTCAATTTTGGGTATAAAAGACTATTAAATGAATAGTTTGAACAATTAAGGTTTATATAGATGGAAAAGAGTTCTATTAGGGTTTGTTAACCTAAAAGAGGTAAAGTTCAAGAAATTGATCTAAGAAACCCTAATGAGTATTAATGGAATCTTAATGTGGATTAGAAACCCTAAAAAGAGATCCAAGTCCATAAAAGTAGATTCTTGATGAAGTGTGTAATAAATAGAGTACATATTCTTTTCAGGAATTATGTGATGATTTAATTACTTTCTTGGATCTGTTGATTGGCTTGATTGCATATACATGAAGTAAATGTTGAATATTCTGCATGACTCATCAAATCAGGTATGTGGTTACGATTATGGTTAACCGCTTATGTTTCCCGATGTTTCCCGAATGTTTAATCGCATTGAATGCAACTAAACAGTTTGGATGTTTATTTCTATCATGCAAATTATAAAGTGACTACGACTATCACTTAATGTATATGCCATCTAGCTCAATCCTTGATTCCCTCTGTGTCGTAATGGTGGACCTGATAAAAGACTACCTAGAGGGTAGGTACATCAGGTCATGAATGACTTTGACTACCTAGAGGGTAGGGTCATGAATGACTTTAACTGCCTAGAGGGTAGGGTCATGAATGACTTTGGCTGCCTAGAGGGCAGGTCCATCAAGTCACCTTATAGAGGTACCATGTAAGTCCTAAAGGGACAACACAGAGTTGTGAAAAGATGGATTGAGTAGTTTGGCTTAAAACGTAATCTTGGTTGTTAAACGATTAATTGAATGATTACATGGTTATCATAGTTGCATGATTATCCGTTTCCCCCACATACCAGCTTCGGCTGACCGACGTTTTGTTTGTCGGCGTTTTAGGTACAATGAAAAGAACAAACAGTAAAGTGGCACATGTGATACTAAAAGGGGAATTAAAGTACAAAGGAGGATTAGATAGATTAGTATCAGTGTGGATAAAAGTTTAGAGATCCAAGTTTTCAAAAGGTATGTAAAGAAAAATTTTATTACCATTTTCAGTATAGTCTGTTAGAATTTGATAATTGTTTATGGTTATATGTCGAACCTTTGATCCGGGATTAATGGATGCGGCTCAACCTCTTGGTCTCCCTTAATTAGGGGTTATCGGGAGGTGGGGTCGTAACATTTGGTATCAGAGTGTAGGTTCCTCGTTTAACCATTAATAATTATTAAATTTTACAAACTCCATAGAACCCAAGGGAGTTATTAGAGGAGTATCTGAAAGACGGAGGTGTCTAGAAAGGGATCACGACCGGGGGCTGGCAAGATTTTCCTCCGCACCGCTAGTCGGAATACGAGGACTCCTGGACCCGTGTGACCGCCTGGCCAAAGTCTTAGGGTATGAATCGAAATAAGATACCTTTAGGACTTCTCATCTTATTCATCCCTTCTCATCACAAAATTCTAATAAGGACATAAAGGATTAGGGTTTTCTTTCTTCTCCGCACCCTCATAGGTATGGGTAAGGTTAATAAGGTTTAAGGAATCCTCCATTGAATTAATGAAAGGCATGTAAATAAGATGTCATGGACATAAGCTTAATAGATTAAGCGCAAAATAAATAATAGATACATGCTTAGGTCATATGACATAAGATGTCATGTCCTCAGGAGAGACCTGAGGCTAGACCTTCTTATCAGGAGGATAAGTCAGTCCTGGAGATAGAGATCTCCATTGCTAGTAGAGACCTGGCACATCCTATGAGGGTGATGCTAACCCTAACCCTAAGTGATGGTTAGAGAGAGATGAGTTGGACCAGGTGTTTGAAGGGACATGCCTTTGGGATGCCATATGATCCATGGATGACCTAACACCTTTGGCAACCCAACCCTGGGAAGGATCGTGCATGTCAGGGTAAAGGATAACTCCTTAGATGATGAGGGACCTTAGAAACCCTATGGGCTTGTGCAAGTAGGGTATAGTTGGCACCTAGGGCACGTCATAGTGCTTACAGTAGGATGAAACCCTGGATAAGGAATCATGATGGAGCATAAAGGGTTATGGATGATCTTGAGCAACCATAAGTTTGAACCTAGGCTTCACCATGTAGAGCATGCCTTTGAAGTGAACCTTCATGAAGAGAGGACCTCTAATGGTGAGGTTGGATATGAGGTTAGCTCTAGAGAGAGCAGGAAACTTAGCAAGAAGGTTGGAAGCCTAAAACCCTGAACTATAGATGATAGTGGTTGCTTCATGATCGATCCCTGAAGGTTGATGGTATCTTGGTTGCCTTTAGAAGGACCAAACCCTAGAGATAGAAGATGAAGCACCTGGTGCCTATGTGACTACGGTAGGAAGAAGAGTTCCTTAGACCTAGAAAGGTGTGGTAGCAGGCTATGAGGCCTTGTACCCTGTTAGTTGCCCTTAAGGAGGACCCAACCCTAAGTGTTGATCGAGAAGAAGGATGATAGGATGTGTACGAGATGCCTTATTCCAGTTTGATTCATGGTTCGGAGATAGAGCATGAAGTTGGACACCTAAAAGTGAACCTAGGGTTCCTAGGCCTAAGAGGGGAAGTGGTATACCTAATGCTCATGATGAGAATTTAGTTGCTATAGAAGCGAGCATGGTACTCCTCATGTATAGAGGAAAAGGAAAAACCCCTTAAGTTTAAGGTATGTTTGATGAACCCCTCATAGCTAGGTTGAGGATAAAGGAAGGTATGACCTTGATCCAGCTTTGAGAAAAGAGGACAAGTATGACCTAGTATGGTTCAATAAGTGACCTGCTTGTGCCTTAATGGTTGGCTAGGGTTAAGTAGGCTCGGGTGGATGTAAACTCTGGACCTAAGAGCTTTTGTGACCTTGGAAATAGTTTTCCTCCCATCCGGGGAGAGGGACCCCTTTGGAAGGGTGTATGTCAGTTTTGTTGGTTTAGGGTAACCTAAAGAGGTCTCATAGGATCTTGAGAAGTTAAGAGAAAGTACATGGTATGAGAATGAACCTGTAGACCCATAGATATCCATCTCTAATTGCATGTGAATGTGTTACCATGAAGGTAACCGGTATAGGGCTTGACCAAGGTAGGCAGGTTGCCATGATCTTGATGAAAGGATAAAAGTCAGCCATGAATGCAGAAAGAGAGATGATGAAGACTTGGGTAAGGTTCTAAGTGAATATGTACTATAATGAATAATCCTAAGTCTATCCTAGGGTCAGGTAGGTATAAGACCGATGAAAGTAGGAGTTGCCTAATTCCCCAGTTGCACATGACCATAGGGTCGGGAGGTAACAGCTATCATTGTCTGAGGGCCATGGGTTAGGAGATTGATCACCTTCATGAACTCATGGGACCTAAAGGGCAGATGAGTAGGGCACTCTCTTGATGCATGAGGGAAGAGGGATGACCCCAGAAGAGTCGGTACCCTATGGACCTAGAGGATTTGACTAAGGATATAAACCTCAGTAGGTTCAAGACTAGTTTTGATATCATAATGGTTGTGATGAAGAGACATATGTGGCACGTTGCAACTTAGATTTAAAGGTGTACCGACAAGGTGGGATGTACCATCTCTACTCTTGGAACAGGAAGAACTCTGTATTTGGACTGCAGCCAAATGCTTATTTCCTCTTGTTATGGGGGTGAGAGATAGGACATTATGCATGTCATACACCAAGGATAAGAGATGATGTAGTTGGAGCGTTGCCACGAGAAATGTGGATAGAGAAGATATCTTACCATGGTAGAGTGAATGAATGATGGATGGCTTGCAAACACTAAGAGGAATGAGGTGATCACCTTATGAGGATGTAGAGCTTACAAGTTATACCAGGTTGAGTTTGATCAACATGATGATGGAATCATAGAGTGCTCTTATGAAGATGAACATATAGTTTAAGGTGACATAATAAGCAAAGTACATGGAAGTGTAATGTTACCTAAGGATGTGAAGTCATAATGAATGATCTGATTAAGACTTGGTTGACTAGGAGTTAGAAGAGTTTGTTTGGCCAACCCTAAGTTTGAAAAAGAGAGGTGTTTGGATAACACTCAGATGAAACAAGATGCGTTGAAAAGTTAAGGGTTGTTTGGTTAGCCAGCCTAGTTCTTGATGCAATGAAATGATGATGGTAAAACCTCAGATGTACTTCTTTGGAAGGGAAGGTGATGAAACCCCAACTAGAGTGGTTTAGGGTTTCGAGGAGTTGATCTTGAAAGAATCATGACATATAGGGAGTCATGGTTGGAGATCATCTTACACCGTGGAAAATGACAGTAGCACTTTGGATGATTAAGATGAAGTTGCATGTGGTGTATGGCCATACAAGCCAAGAGGTAAAGGACGAACCCCAGTAACCCAGTGTATCGACATAGAGGATAAAAGAATCCTTGAGAGGGAATGAGAGCTCAACACTATGGATGTTGTGATAGGTCTTCCCTGGATCGAGGAAGGTTGAGATACAATGTGGGTTATGGTAGGTCGCCTTACCTAGATAAGGAAGAGTTCTGTTAAGGGACAGATGCAGTTGAACTACCCATGTGAGAGACGGTTCAACTACACCATGAAGCAAGATCAAAGGTTCTTGAGTTTGACCTAAAAGTTCACTTCCATAAAGTGGAAGTAGGTACATGAAGAACTCAATGTTAGTATAGTTTATCACCCCTAACTATGGTTAGTATGATCCAGACTAAAGGGTCTGATGAGGGCATATGTGCTCATTCAGGGTGATATCTAGAGACAGTTCTTGTCCTATGAAAGATGTGACAATAACCACCATAGCCAGTATCGGGTTTTATATGAAGCTCTGTAAGGGAGGTTGTGTCGGTCACCACTTTAGTAAGGTAATGTTGGTGAAAGGACCACATGATGGTTAGAAAAGGACCACATGATGGTCAGAAAAAGGGACCCCAGTACGTGTAGATGAAGTCACTTTGGTTGCGCAAGGGCTGAAAGGAGCCTAGAGACGATGAGAGTCGTGAACAAATGCAAAGTAGACTGACATACAAGTTACTGTGGGAGAAAATATGACATGAAAATCCGACCCCTCTAAGTTATATCTAAGAGAGCCGAGTCCCGGATACATGGGTCCATTAGAGATGGATGGGTGGAGAAGGTTAGGTTTGACCCTACCCATCAGGATAGAGTAATGGGAGATGTTTTCCATGTGTCCAATTTAGAGAACTATGTGAGGTACCCCGACCATGTGCTGAGCAATGAACCGAGTGAGCCCCAAGGGAGGCTGAAATGGCCTGAGTCACCTGTGTAGTTTATAGACGCCAGGATGAAAGAACTCAGAGAAAAGAATATGTGATGATAAAGGTTCTTTGAAAATGCCATGAGTACGGCAAAGCCACATAGGGGCCAATGATGTACATGGAGAAGTCTTATTCTGAATTGTTTGTTTGTTTGAATTTTGAGGACAAAATTTCCTATAAGAGGGGAAGGATGTTATAACCCCAAATTTTGGGTTCAATTGATGAGAAATGCAATTTCTCATATTAAGAATAATTGAACAAATAATGATGTGATTTGTTTTGAATAATTGGATTTCGTTTGAAATAGCCTTGTTATTTGATTTGTGGGCTTTATTGGCTATTGGGCCCAATAAAAAGGAAAATAACAAAGGAAATTCAATTAGTAAATGGATATTTGAGAAATGAAATAATGGAAACCTCTAGAAGGAAAATCCAAAGAGGATTTCGTGCCTCTTGGATTCCTTGGGTTCCAAGGAGTCTAAAGTTGCAAAGAAAAGAAATAAGGAAAAGAAAAGATTAATTAAGTATTTCTTTATGAAGAAAGAAATTGAGAAATAATGATATAATGTGGAAAATGAATGAAAAGAGACATAAATGAGATTTCTTGGGGAGATTTCGTATCCATGAGGTTTCTAATATTAAAAGGAATGCTAATGAGTAAAATAAAAGAGAAATAAAGGGAAATCCTCAAAAGGAAATATTATAATAAGAAATAAACAAGATAATGTGAAATAATGCATTAAGATGCATCTAGAAGGATAATAAATATCCTGGGAAGAGAATTTCGAAATAATGGAATATTTTGGGATCCGAGAAGTCCCAATAAAGAGGAAAGAAAGAGAAAATACTAAAAAGGCAAAATAAGAGGATAATGTGTTGCATTATTAATGAATTATGTTGTATTATTTAAAAGGGCAACATTTTCTATAAAGGAAAATAGGTTTTCATGGTTAATGGATTAAAATGCAAGAACAATGATGATAAGAGAAAGGATTTTCGAAATCCTAATATCATAAGAGGAAGGAATAATGAAGGAATATGAAAGAAAGAGAGAAACTTGCCTTAAAGTGAAGGAATGTTTTAATCTATTGGGATTAGGTATTATTCCTTTATGGGCAAGAATTTTGGGGCAGGAGCGACCCTCATCTATAAAAGGGCAGACCTTGTGGATAAGCCCAAGAAGTTCCTTACGTCTCTCTCTCCACTCCATCTTCTTCTTCATCAAAACCCTAATACTCGGATGGTGTCTTCTCTGGAGCAACCAGAGGGATGTGGAGGCGTCTGAAGGGTGTCCTGATGAACCACGATGATTCATGAGTTGTCAACCAACGCCCTTGAACACCAGGCTTCACCCCCACCGCCGGTGGCCACCTGCAGCACGGCTGCAATAGATTGTGGGTCGCGGCCGTGCATCGCCTGGTAGCGGCCATGGCGGCCATAACTGAGGTAGCACCACCTGCGTGGAGGTTCTTCGGAGCCAATGGAACCATCTACGGTGACCAAAACGGTCCAGAAGTTGAGCAGTAGTGGCCGCACGGTTGCAGGCCGTGCTGGGAGTCGCGGGCATGGCCAGCGTGAACCAGACCTCTTGGGGACAAGAGAGGGACCGCCCCAAGTACGGCGGGGGTCTGCGGAGCTAGGCCAAGGGCGGGCGGCTGCTTGCTAGGTCCCAGGAGGAGAGGACGAGCCGCCCAGGTCGCGCCTAGGGCTGCGCTCGACGGCAGCCTGAGGTTGAAGAAAGGAGGATCGTCGCTGGACGATTCTACCCTCGGCTTGACAAAAGGCGGATCTCTTAAGTGAAGGGCAGAACCGCCATTCGGTTCTAATCTAAAGAGGGGCGCGCGCAGGGATGTGCATGAGAGTTGGTTGCCTACGTGGCACCTCTCTATTGGCCAAAGGTAAGCTTACTTTGCAAAATTCGTAGCTAATTAACCGTAACTCGGATTAAAACAAGCTTTATATGAAAATTGATCCTCAGAACGAGAGGAATACAATAAAAATAGTCTCATAGCCTGAATCTGATCATAGTTCGAAAATTAATGTAGATTATCATCTTTGATTAGTTAAAGATTAAGGAACCCTAATCTGATATGATTAAAGTGTGTAATAGGGTTTAATGAATCATTAGAGTTGATATTAACCTGTTAAATGCAAAAAGGTACTTTAAGATCAAAAATGATTATCTTTGCATGTAATTAGGTTAATTAAGAGATTATATGCCTAAATATGCTTGCAATATGAAAAGTGCATAAAAGCTATCATTTTAATGATTTAATTAATGAAAAACTCTTAGATTTGATGATAGATGGTTTTAATGTTGATCAATGGATAATTTAAGCCTATTGTTCATAAAAAAGAAAATAAGATCTAAAAAGATAATCTTTTTATATAATTGACTTAGTTTAGGGTTTTGTGCATTAATGAGCTTGAAAACCCTAAATTAGGTGAATATGACTTTTAAATGTTTTAATTATTCAAATCTGTAAATAAATAGGGATATGATGATCCTAAGTCAATTTTGGGTATAAAAGACTATTAAATGAATAGTTTGAACAATTAAGGTTTATATAGATGGAAAAGAGTTCTATTAGGGTTTGTTAACCTAAAAGAGGTAAAGCTCAAGAAATTGATCTAAGAAACCCTAATGAGTATTAATGGAATCTTAATGTGGATTAGAAACCCTAAAAAGAGATCCAAGTCCATAAAAGTAGATTCTTGATGAAGTGTGTAATAAATAGAGTACATATTCTTTTCAGGAATTATGTGATGATTTAATTACTTTCTTGGATCTGTTGATTGGCTTGATTGCATATACATGAAGTAAATGTTGAATATTCTGCATGACTCATCAAATCAGGTATGTGGTTACGATTATGGTTAACCGCTTATGTTTCCCGATGTTTCCCGAATGTTTAATCGCATTGAATGCAACTAAACAGTTTGGATGCTTATTTCTATCATGCAAATTATAAAGTGACTACGACTATCACTTAATGTATATGCCATCTAGCTCAATCCTTGATTCCCTCTGTGTCGTAATGGTGGACCTGATAAAAGACTACCTAGAGGGTAGGTACATCAGGTCATGAATGACTTTGACTACCTAGAGGGTAGGGTCATGAATGACTTTAACTGCCTAGAGGGTAGGGTCATGAATGACTTTGGCTGCCTAGAGGGCAGGTCCATCAAGTCACCTTATAGAGGTACCATGTAAGTCCTAAAGGGACAACACAGAGTTGTGAAAAGATGGATTGAGTAGTTTGGCTTAAAACGTAATCTTGGTTGTTAAACGATTAATTGAATGATTACATGGTTATCATAGTTGCATGATTATCCGTTTCCCCCACATACCAGCTTCGGCTGACCGACGTTTTGTTTGTCGGCATTTTAGGTACAATGAAAAGAACAAACAGTAAAGTGGCACATGTGATACTAAAAGGGGAATTAAAGTACAAAGGAGGATTAGATAGATTAGTATCAGTGTGGATAAAAGTTTAGAGATCCAAGTTTTCAAAAGGTATGTAAAGAAAAATTTTATTACCATTTTCAGTATAGTCTGTTAGAATTTGATAATTGTTTATGGTTATATGTCGAACCTTTGATCCGGGATTAATGGATGCGGCTCAACCTCTTGGTCTCCCTTAATTAGGGGTTATCGGGAGGTGGGGTCGTAACATTGTTAGAGAACAATCGTACTGGAAAGACCCACCGTGAGTTTGACACATGGAACCATGACATGGTAGTCACAGTCAGTTATCACAGTGATGGTGGTGAGTGTGATTCTTTGACCTGAAATCACTACACTCAACACATGTCATTGGGTACACTTTGACATCATCAAACGCAGTCCTGAAACATGGGTTGTTATAAAGGTGATGACTGGGTGTCTTTGACACATGGGGCTTTTGAGGGGTAAGTGATAGATATGGGTTTTGTCCCTCCTGAGAGAGTTTGATATCCATGGCCACTTGATGAGTAGGATTGAGATAGGCATGCACGCATGTGAGAATTAGTATGTGATATTGATGTCATACATATCTCCTCCAATCTACTCTGAGATCAAGAAAGTGAATGAACGTTGACAGGATGACTGTTCCATGCCTCGAGTTCATTCGGGATATCAGTGACTAAGGAATTATACATTCACTATAACACCATTCACGGATTGTAGGATTGAAAGTTGTTCTCCAACTTTCCTTTTCACTTGGGTAGCACTGATATGTGACTAGGCACTGGTCTTTGCTTGTGAAGTCATAAGTGTTATGGACTTTCACTGCCAACGTGAAATGGACCTGCAGGGTCACACACATATGATTTAACTTGGAAGAGGAGTTTATTCACAAATGATGTTTAGATTGATTACTAAAGGAGTTTAGTAGTTCAATTAAACACTTAATCAATTGATAGCTCAAAATCACAGTGTTCAAGGTGTTGGACCGATTGATTAGAGTATCAGATTGATTGGAACTATAATTGACTGATTTGCACAGTCTGCTGCCCCAACCGATCGGCTCATAGGATGAACCGATCAGCTCAGGTTGGTGAACTGGTTGGCTCAAGTTGTGAGTCGATCAGATCATGTGTCATGAAACGATCGGCTCAATTGATGAACCGGTCGATTCGTGTGACCAACCGAGATCATTTGGAAAGTCAGAAGAATATTTTGCAAATACAATTTGTTTCACTTGTACAAATTCGATTTGGACAAAGATTAATATTTGATTAGTTGGAAACAAATAGAAAGTCAATTTGAGTTGGACCAGGACCACAAACCGATCAACTCAGAAGTGAACCGATCGGCTCAGGTGTCCCAACCGACCGTTTCATGCCTGAAATAATCGGTTCATGTGGAATAGTTGGTTGTTTTGTGGAAAATCTCGAACCCTTCTACTCATGCTTTAATCCCGCATTGCCCGAGGTAGAGAACCATGTCCCAAGACCCTCCTATATATAGGGGTATTGGGGGCTTCTCAGGAATATAACTCAGAACACCAGTTGCTCTGCAAAGTTGTCATTCTCTCTAGTTGTGGTAACTGAGAGAGCCCGAGCAAGTGCTACCCGACAAAGGAGGCACAGTAAGGGAAAGACAACTACAGAAAAGCAATTGGTTGTAGGAGAGTGTGTCGGTGAATACTACACTGACAGGAGGGTGTGACTCCTTCCGATTCCTTGTGGGATAAGGAGACCAGAGTTCCAGGTGGTCCGTGTGGACTACTTCAAAGGCGGGAGACTTCTGCCGCTCAGAGGACAAATGTCAATCCTGACAGTCCCAGTGAGACCAGGAGCTGCACAGACACCGTCTAAGACTAGAGGTGAAGACCGCACAAGCTGCGAGGTAACATCGCCGAGTAAGCCTCGGGATAAGGTATGTCTCTACAAACCACTTTTCCTACTGTATAGACATTGATGTGATTCCTTTATACTGAGTTTGGGGAGAAGAACTTTTTTTTGTTTCTGTTGCCTTCTCTGATTCCCATAAAACCCAACAGTGGTATCAGAGCCACGTCAACTGCTCTATACTTTAGGATTATCAATGTGATTGATTTTGGTTTTTCGCCTTTATTTATTGCATATGATGTGAATAAAATTGGCTTTATGCATGTCCAATCTTAAATCCACAAATTCAAATATACATATATGATATGTAATGTGAATGCACTCAATATGTGTTGCCCTTAAACGAGTTTTGTGGTGGATGTATAGCGTGGTTATGGCCAATAAACCCTATGTATGTGTGCTTGGTTGAATGTGGTTGCTTGCATCTCGGTCTGTGCACTGATTCCCTATCTCCTATTCCTGATGTAACTCGAGATAACTCGAGATTTCTTTCCTTCCTTTGCTCCCCCCGAATGTAACTCAGGGTTTCCCTATTCAAGTGTAAAATAGGATAGATCTTTTATTTCATGTTATGTCAGAGAACGGAAGACAACTTGACGATGATTGAGACGATCGGTTCAAGGCGTGAACCGATCGGTTGGCGTTCTAGATGATCGGTTGTTGACCGGTTCGAGGAGTGAGACGATCGGGTGGCGACCATGAGGAGATGCACGATGACCAGACAAACTGATCGGTTGGAGGAGCCAACTGATCGGCTAGTGGCACCCATACGACCGACCAAGGTGAGCAGGTCATTCATGTGATGAGTTGATAAACTCGGACTGCTATAACACTTCATCATGGACAGGTTGCATGTGATGTATACCTAGATGACCGTGATTCCTCTTGGCTCGAGGAATCACATTAGGATGGCCATAATCATCGCTTTTATCGTTTCGCATGTTTTCTGTGGGATATAGCATGTATATGATACATACTATGTATTGTGGTGATTGGATATGTATATGTACCTATAATACCAAATCCCTCATCTAAATATTAAGTCTTTTATGCCTTCCATTAATGACACACATGAAAAACTTGATCGACCAAGTGTAGGTTATACCAAAGTGTGGTGCGCCGTCTATCTCGTGGAAGTGTGAAGGGTAAACTTGTAGGTTCTGCCAAAGCAGGGTGCATGTTTACCGTGTTGGCTTTTGGGTTAGACTTAACTGGTGATTCTTAGAGCGTCTAAGCCCAAAGGCACAGAATGTTCATGGCAAGGTGTTTCACATGTTCATTCATCAAGAGTTGCATATGATGCAATTAGCATGATGGCCTACCTAAATAGTCAAGATTGTGGGCGATCAGCCAAAGCTGACTCATGACTTGATGAAGTATGGATCTTGACCCACTAGAAGATTGTATGCTATAATCTTCCAGATTGATGGCGAGGGCTATCAATTTGAACAAAAATAGTGGGAGCGATAAGTAATTAAAGTCCTAATTATATCGTCAATCTTTCAAATCAATCAAATAAGTCAAAATTGAGTTTTGGACTAAATTGCATATATTTCCTTTTGTAGTACAAATGAAAACAAACAACAATCACTTTTCGTTGCGATCGGTCCTTGAAAAGGACAAGCTGAATGGGACTAACTTCCACGACTAGTTTAGGACATTGAGAATTGTTCTCACTCAAGAGAGAAAGCTATATGTCCTGGATACTCCAATTCCATAGGAACTTGCCACTGCCGCACCAAAGGCAGAAAGGGATGCTTATAAGAAGCATTTTGATGATGCCATTGATGAAAAGTGCTTGATGTTGTGCTCCATGAACCATCAGTTGTAGAGACAACATGAGAACATGGGTGTCATTGAGATGATTCAACATCTCAAGAACATGTATGAAGATCAAGCACGGCAAGAGAGATATGATGTCTCCAGGGCGCTGTTCAAGTGTGTCATGACAGAAAGAGATCCAGTTGGTCCTCACACGCTCAAAATAATTGGGTATGTAGAGAACCTGACAAGACTGGGATTTCCCCCATGAGCAAAGAGTTTGCTACTGACGTGATACTACAATCGTTGCCAGAATCCTACAGTCAGTTTGTGATAAACTACAACATGAACAACTTTGACAAGTCGGTTACAGAGTTGTTGGGCATGTTGAGGACAGCTGAGGCACGGATGAAGAAGGACAAGCCTAAGTCTGTGATGATGATCAACAACAAGAAAGGCAAGTCCAAGCGCAAGGGCAAGGGCAAGGCTAAGAAAGGTTCTGATGCTAGCCAGCAGCCCAAGTCATCTTCAACTCTCAAGGCTAAGGGAGGTGTGACCAAGAGAGGCAATTGCCACCATTGTCAAAAGCCAGGACATTGGAAAAGGAATTATCCACTCTATCTGGAAGAAGGAGGTGACATACATCTCCACCTGAAGGTGTCATGAAATAAACTTATAACATTTTTGAGGTATATCATACCAAGATATAAAGTGTAAAGCACCCAATAAATGGGGCAAGTGTTGCCGCCATAGATAAGAGTACTTTAGTTTATTTTCAGCCTTAAAGGCATGTAATAGAGTTATGAACTACTATTTCATATTTTCCAATGGATAGAAACACCTTAATTTTTGCATATTGTATGACAATGATGGAAATTAATAAAGTTGATGTTTCCTTGTGGCAATGCTTTGTTTATCTTGTGGTACTTGGTATGCATAAGATAAAATGATACCTAAAAGTTATTGATAACTCAAACAATCAAATTAGCATAAATTGTGAGAAATTCATTTCTAGTTTCCATATGATGGATAAATCTAGACTCTTTTGGTTAGAGAACCAGTGAGAGACATGAATCTCTTAGACATGATTAATCAATATTCACTAGTAGTAGTGGAAGAATGATTATCCTATTAGGTATAATACATGTGATGTATTTACATACCTATTGGACTTAATGCTAGTACTTCAAATGGTGTTTAGAGATATACCAATATGAATATCTTGAAGTGTTCAAGAATATCATAGATGAAATACAAATTTGGTAAAGTGTTAATTCTTGATGAGATCAATGAATGAAATAGTTGAACCAAATGTTTGAGATCCTTATGAGTGATTATGAACTCATGATTAAGGCATGGTGATGTCTAAATCAAAAGGGAGTCATAATCTAAGGAGTTAGAGGATGATTATCAAATAACTAATTTCTTCTTAAATAAAGAATACCCCACACTAATAAAGGACATTAAGAATCACAAAGTGTTGTGAGTTCTTGTATCCTTGACAAATACACCTCAATTATCTATGTGATGAGTTGGTCATGTGATGAGTCAACTATCTAGATAAATATGAATCGGATTTTGAGTTATGGTTTATGACCATTACATCCTAAATGACTTCCATGTGAACCATAGGGCATGACCTTGATGGTAGCACCCATTGGGATGAAATCCATAAGTGTGAATGATTCTTAAGCGTTAAGACACATGGATGCCATTTTGAGAAGGATGATGCTTGTTGATTGCAACTTAATGACTAAAAATTTGGCATACAGATACTAAAACCGCATTCCTATAAGGAATAAAATGAGGATGTGTACGTGACACAACCCATAAGGTTTATGAATCCATTAATGCAAATGAAGTCTATAAGTTACAATGGACTAATCAATGTGATTGATTAAGTACAAGCAACTCAGAACTGGATCTTTACTTTGATGATATAGTTAAAGGGTTTGACTGATATGTCAAAGATAAAGAAGGGATCTGTGATTTAGTGGGAGTGTATTTGCATTCCACACGTTGATGTGAAATGGAGATGTTCTAAGAATGGAAATCAAAAGTGGAAATTATATTTAAGGAAGATAGAGATGTTTCCTATGATAGGAATAGAGATCTATAGAGATAGTTCTCGAAAAACCTCTTGACCTGAAAAGAGAGAGCATACATTGGCAATCTATACCAAAAGGTTCAGTATACACAGATTCAGTGGGAGAAAACTTGTCCATGTTACATGGAGTTAGTATCTCAAGGCCAAGTGTCCAATTCTTATGATGAATGGGAACACTAAGAATATATATGGATCAATCGTGTATGTAACCATCCCATCATCTTGCATGTATGGACATAGCAAGAACAAAACACATTTATCATCTTGTATGTAGGACATGACAATATGATATGCTCATCCTGGTAACTCATATGTGGGACATGATGAGTGGATATCTGTCTAGTTCCAGTAAGGGTTACTGGAATACAATGAGAACTTGATAAGTACTTGAGAAGTACTAGTTCTATGGAAATAAGGAAGGGATCACCGTAAAGAATTACACTGATGTGAACTTCCGAAAAGGATAGAAAATTAATCACAAAATACATATGGGATATATAAAAGTGAATGTTTGTTGATAAATGGAAACATTCCAATAAAGTTGTTTTAAAAAGGAAATGTCGAGTATCCATGTGTTAGAGAACAACAGTGGATACTATATGGATCTAGGAGTTCATAGAGATGAACTTATAGTTATTCTGGTCATTGATGACAAGTTAGGAGTGCTTGGTCATGCAATGTGGATAAAGGTTAGCAAAGGAATACTAGATCACATATTACGACAACTCCATCTCATACGTGTGACGTACAACGAAGAGATGAGAGACATGCAGTTAATACCGACTTTGGCAAGGTGTTGCCATGACTCACTATGTTAGCACTAGAGCACAGTAACATGTGGGACATGTTTGAAGATCACTAAGAATATGATTCAAGGGTGATTGGCTCACAGTGCAAGTGGGAATCTGTTGGTATGTATGCCCTGAGAGCCAATCATGGGATGATTGGTGGGATACATTAAGATTGATTTGATAAACATCAAAGGTAAGCTTCCAATTCTTTCTGGTTCAGTCATATGAGATAATGATAGAATAGATTGAATGTCTAAAGAATGACAGTACTCAATGATGTATGCTTTCAGGTTAAGGACCTGAACGATGAGATCATATAGATGCTAAGAGTTTGTAAATTCTTATTATGTCCCTAGTCGAATGTCATTGTGGAAGGTAGATAGACAAAAATGACGCACAAGACTGGATTGTGGTGTTGGTTGATGACAGAATCTCATTAGTCATGATATGGAGATATCAAACCAAACACATAGGTACTTGTTAGAGAACAAGCGTACCAGACAGACCCACCGTGAGTTTGACACATGGAACCATGACATGGTAGTCACAGTCATTTCTCACAGTGATGGTGGTGAGTGTGATTCTTTGACCTGAAATCACTACACTCAACACATGTCGTTGGGTACACTTTGACATCATCAAACGTAGTCCTGAAACATGGGTTGTTATAAAGGTGATGATTGGGTGGCTTTGACACATGGGGATTTTGAGGGGTAAGTGATAGATATGGGATTTGTCCCTCCTGAGAGAGTTTGATATCCATGGCCACTTGATGAGTAGGATTGAGATAGGCATGCAAGCATGTGAGAATCAGTATGTGATATTGATGTCATACATATCTCCTCCAATCTACTCTGAGATCAAGATAGTGAATGAACGTTGACAGGATGACTGTTCCATGCCTCGAGTTCATTCGGGATATCAGTGACAAAGGAATTATACATTCACTGTAACACCATTCACGGATTGTATGATTGAAAGTTGTTCTCCAACTTTCCTTTTCACTTGGGTAGCACTGATGTGTGACTAGGCACCACTCTTTGCTTGTGAAGTCATAAGTGTTATGGACTTTCACTGCCAATGTGAAATGGACCTGCAGGGTCACACACATAGGATTTAACCTGGAAGAGGAGTTTATCCACAAATGTTGTTTAGATTGATTACTAAAGGAATTTAGTAGTTCAATTAAACACTTAATCAATTGATAGCTCAAAATCATAGTGCTCAAGGTGTTGGACCGATTGATTAGAGTATCAGATTGATTGGAACTGCAATTTATTGATTTGCACAGTCTGCTGCCCCAACCGACCGGCTCATAGGATGAACCGATCGGCTCAGGTTGGTGAACCGGTCGGCTCAAGTTGTGAGTCGATCGGCTCATGTGTCATGAAACGATCGGCTCAATTGTTGAACTGGTCGATTCGTGTGACCAACCGAGATCGTTTGGAAAGTTAGAAGACTATTTTATAAATACAGTTTGTTTCACTTGTACAAATTCGATTTGGACAAGGATTAATATTTTATTAGTTGGAAAAAATATGAAAGTCAATTTGAGTTGGACCAGGACCACAAACTGATCGGCTCAGAAGTGAACCAATCGGCACAGAAGTGAACCGATCGGCTCAGGTGTCCCAACTGACCGGTTCAGGTGTGAACCGATCTGTTCAGGTCCCCAACCGACTGTTTCATGCCTGAAACGATCGGTTCAGGTGGCGCAGTTGGTTGTTTTGTGGAAAATATTGAACCCTTCTACTCCTGCTTTAATCCTGTATTGCCCGGGGTAGATAACCCTATCCCATGACCCTCCTATATATAGGGGTATTAGGGGGCTTCTCAGGAACACAACTCATAACACCAGTTGCTCTGCAAAGTTGTCGTTCTCTCTGGTTGTAGTAACCGAGAGAGCCCAGGCAAGTGCTACCCGACAAGGGAGCCATAGCAAGGGAAAGACAACTACAGAAAAATGACTGGTTGCATGAGAGTGTGCCGGTGACTAGTACACCAGTAGGAGGGTGCGACTTCTTCCGATTCCTTATGGGACAAGGAGACCGGAGTTCCAGGTAGTCGGTGTGGACTACTTCAGAGGTAGGAGACTTCTACTGCTCGGAGGACAACTATCAATCCTGACAGTCCCGGTGAGACCAAGAGCTACAGAGACACCGTCCAAGACTGGAGGTGAAGACCATGCAAGCTGTGAGGTAACGTTGTCAAGCAAGCCTCGGGATAAGGTATGTCTCTACAAACCACTTTTCCTACTGTATAGACGTTGACATGATTCCTTTATACTGGGTTTGGGGAGAAGATATTTTTTTGTTTCCGCTGCCTTCTCTGATTCCCATAAAACCCAACACACTAAGCAAGGTGGTATCAACTTAGAAATAGCCTCAAGTTTACTTTTTTGAACTTAGATACTGGCTTCAGAAACCTTGTGCCTTGATATAATATTTTCTTTTTTTGATAATTTGTTTCTTCTATTGATAATGGCTTATGCAAACTGCGATAAGTCTATTGAAAAAACATAATGCATATAACAACGAGTTAAAAGGAGTTACATATCGACCAAAAAACCAAAATGGTGGGATTAATCACCAGTGGTGTATCCCCCAGAGCATGAGAGTAAGGAGTTTAATTACATATCGTCTTCCTCAGAAAAAAGTTCATCCACAAAAAAGTCCACCCTCCATGAGAGGGTAGCATCCAGATGACACTGCCTCTAAGTTCCTTCATGTACTTTGGCTCTTCAATTTTCTCCTACTCCCTCCTTATGTCCCAACATCAGGTTCCTTGGGATGTTGTGTTTATGCATCTGGTTGAATGGGTCCTTGTGAGTTCTGCCCCTGCTACCGTTGTTGTGACCTGGTATACAAGAAATCATGGCATGTTGAGTCCACCTGTTGAAGTGTGTGCTGTATGGATAAGGTGAGGTTGTCAAAAATAATTTTGTTTTTGGTTGTCCATATGACCCATATGATGGCCATCATCAACATGTTAGGTTTTGGGTATCTGTCCGTCCTGCTTCTAGTATGTTGTAGTATGTACATGGTGTTGAGGTAGGTGTTTGCTAGAATGGTGGTGGCCATGGTGTAGTGGGTCCATATTCTTCTAGACGTGTGACATCCATAGACCAGATGTTGGGTTGTTCCTCATTACTATTGCATAGGTGGCATCTAGAAGGTCCCTTAAAACCTCTACGTCTCATTGTCATGTCCGCGGGGAGTTTATCATGGTAGATGAGCCAGGTTAATATGTGTAATTTGGGAGGGCATTTTATTTTCCAGATCTTGTTGTATGGCCTATTCATGCCTATGTATGTAAAGTGTTGGTATGCTAATTTGGTCGTGTATTTGGGGCCCCAAACCCATACAATGTGTCTGTTGGTGTTATATTCTAATTGGTTGAGGATGTCCAAATATGTGTCTGGGTTTGTCATTTCTCTAAGACATCATTTAAGGCTAGCATCTCTGTTGGATCCCAATTTGGTTAATGTTGAGCAGTTGTTGAGATTGATGAGTTGCTGGGGATGTGCCTTTTGGTGGTTGTAAGTTGATAAACTTTTGTCCATGCCGCCACGAATCATGCTAGAATTTGGTGTTACTCCATAGGTGGGGTGGTATATGGATGGTGTTGGATATGATGTGGATTGTGTTGGCCAAGTGTTTTCACATGGTTGATGTTGTCCTACTGATTTTGATAGACCATGGTGCTTGGTGTCGAAGATATTTATCGTTGAAGATGTTGGTCTAGATTTTTATGTTCTTTGTTATTGATTGTTGTTGTAATCTTGTGGATGAGAGTAAGACTGTGGATTTTGATGTTAATGATGCCCCATCCTCCCTCCTTCTTAGGACTGCATATTATTTCCCATTTGATCAGATGTAATTTCTTGCCTTTGTGTTCCCATAGGAACTTCCTGCGGATTCTATCATTTTTTTGTGAACCGTAGAAGGGGAGTGGTATGCAAGATAGGTAGTAAGTGATGATGGGTGTGTCATAGGCTTAACAGAAAGACCATGCTATCAGTATAAGGTGACATTAATGATTATATACTTTCTTAGTCATGCTTCAACTTATGATCGTGAACACAAGGCACATCATTAAGCAAACCAGACTATATATGTAAGCTTAATATCACATATTGACTCACATATTGTAAGCTCAATATCACATATTGACTCACATCAGCATGGCCATGCATTTCTCAGTATCGCTTATCAAGTGGCCGGAATATCAAACTCCCGTAGGAAGGACAAATTCCATCTACATCACTCACAATCATCCCCATGTGTCACATTGCACCCAAGCACCATCTTTATGGTAATCCTTATTCAGGACCACGGTGGATGATGTCAAAGTACACCGAATAACATGTGATAAGTGTAGTGATTTCAGGTCTAAGAACCACAATCACCACCATCATTATAAGATGTGACTCTAACTACCAATCATGGTATCCATGTGTCACTCTCAAGGTGGGTCTATCCGATACACTGTTCTCTAACAAGTATCTATGTATTTGGTTTGATATCTCCATATCATGGATAATGAGATTCTTCCATCAACCAACATACATTCTAATCTTATGTGTTATTGATGTCTATGGATATTTCCACAATAACAACCGATTAGGGATAAAACAAGAATACATACTCTTAGCATACATATGATCTCACTATTCAGGTCATCAACCTGAAGACATATGTCATTGAGTATATTATTCTATAGACATCTATAAGTTTTATGGTCATCTCACAATATAAAACACAAACATATAGATTGGAAACTTGCCTTTATTGATATAATCAATGTAGTATTACAAATCATTTACATAGTATCCCATTACAATCATCGAATGATAGTCTCTATGGGCATACATACCAACAGATTCTCACTTGCACTTATACCCAATCACTCATGAATGTCAATCCAAGTGATCGAACATGTCCGTCATGTTTCTGCTGTGAAAGTGCTTTTGTGAGCGGGTCAGCCACATTTCTTTCTATAGGTACTCTGCAAATATTCACATCTCCTCATTGTACGATCTCTCGTATGAGATGGAATCTCCATAGAATATGTTTGGAACGTTGGTGCGATATTGGTTCTTTAGCCTATGAAATTGCTCCGTTGTTGTCATACAACAACTCAATTGCATCACCAACGCTTGGAACCACTCCAAGTTCAGAAATGAACTTCTTGATCCACACAGATTCCTTTGCAGCACTAGATGCGGCAATATATTCAGCCTATGTTGTAGAATCCGCAACTGTCTCTTTCTTGGAACTCTTCCAGCTCACAACTTTGTTGTTCAGGCAAAACATAAATCCAGATTGTGATCTGTAGTCATCTTTGTCAGTTTGGAAGCTAGCATCGGTGTAACCCTTTACCACGAGCTCTTCCTCACCACCGTATACCAAGAATTGATCCTTAGTCCTTCTCAAGTACTTTAGGATGTTCTTTACAGCTGTCCAGTGACATTCACATGGATCTGACTCATACCGGCTCGCCATGCTCAAAGCATACAACACATCAACACGAGTACATAACATTGCGTACATGATAGATCCAATTGCTGATGCATATGGAATCTTACTCATGCGTGCCCGTTCATCACATGAACTAGGACACTGGGCTTTAGAGATTGTAACCCCATGGGACATGGGCAAGTTACCTCTCTTAGAACCCTCCACGCTAAACCTCTTTAGCACCTTGTCAATGTATGTGCTCTGGCTTAGGCCTAGAAGCCTTCTAGATCTATCTCTATAGATCTTGATCCCTAGTATATAGGATGCTTCGCCTAAATCCTTCATAGAGAAGGTCTTCCCTAGCCAACCTTTTACTGTCTGAAGAGTAGGGATATCATTTCCCATCAATAGTATGTCATCTACATACAATATGAGAAATATGATTGTGCTCCCACTAACCCTTTTGTAAACACAAGGTTCATCTTTATTTTGACTAAAGCCAAACTTTTTGACTACTTCATCAAAACGTAGATTCCGGCTCCGAGATGCTTGCTTCAATCCATAGATTGACCTTTGTAGCTTACAGACTTTATTGGCTTCCTTTGAATCGATAAAACCCTCAGGTTGTGTCATGTACACATCCTCAAGTAAATTCCCATTAAGGAATGTTGTTTTAAAATCCATCTGCCAAATCTCATAGTCATGATAAGCTGCAATGGCAAGCATGATCCTGATGGATTTAACCATGGCAACTGGTGAGAAGGTCTCGTCATAATCAACACCTTGAATTTGACAGAATCCTTTCGCAACCAATCTACCTTTATAGGTTTGAACATTTCCATCCATGTCAGTCTTCTTCTTGAAGACCCACTTGCACCCTATGGGTTTTACCCCTTCGGGTGGATCCACCAAGGTCCATACCTTGTTGATGTATATGGATTCCATCTCAGATCTCATGGCTTCGAGCCATTTCTCAGATTCTGGTCCCTTAGTAGCTTCTAGATAGGAAGTTGGCTCATCTGCTATGCCCAATTCATCACTGTCTTGAGTCACGAGAAATCCAAATCTTTCAGACTCAAGTCATGTCCTACTAGACCTACGAGGTTCCTGTGTTACATTTGGAACTTGAAATTCCACAACAATTTGTGAGTCTTCATGATCCTTATATACCTCCTCAAGTTCTTTGCTTTCTTGTTGGTCTCGAACTTCTTCGATCTCTACATTCCTCTCACTAATTCCTTTGGAAATAAATTCCTTTTCAAGAAATACAACAGTCCTAGAAACAAACACTTTGTTGTCAGTTGGTGTGTAGAAGTAGTATCCCCGAGTTTCCTTGGGGTATCCAACAAAATCGCATTTTTCCGATTTGGGTCCAAGCTTTTCAGGAAATTGTTTCCTAACATAAGCTTCACATCCCCAAATCTTTAACATGGAAAAATTAGGACGATTCCCATTCCATATCTCATATGGTGTCTTTTGAACCAATTTGGAAGGTACACGGTTAAGTGTAAACACTACAGTTTTAAGAGCATATCCCCATAATGATATTGGAAGTTCGGCTGAACTCATCATTGATCGTATCATGTCTAATAATGTACGATTCCTTCATTCTGACACACCATTATGTTGTGGTGTACCAGGTGGAGTCCATTGTGATACAATACCACGATCTCTCAGAAGGTCCTCAAACTCTTGACTTAATTATTCGCCACCTCGATCTAAACAAAGTGCTTTAATACTTTTACCAAGTTGCTTCTCTACTTCATTCATGAAAGTCTTGAACATTTCAAGAGTTTCTGACTTGTGTTTCATAAGATATAAATAGCCATACCTACTGAGGTCATCAGTGAAGGTAATGAAGTATTGATAGCCTCCTCTAGCATTTGATCTAAAAGGTCCACATACATTAGTATGTATGAGTCCTAGCAGATCACTGGCTCTCTCACTATGTCTAGTGAAAGGAGCCTTGGTCATCTTCCCTAATAAACATGCTTCACATGTCTCTAATGATTCAAAATCAAAAGAGTCTAGATAACCATCCTTATGGAGTCTAGATATGCACTTTTCGTTTATGTGCCCAAGACGACAATGCCATAAGAATGTTTTGTTTGAGTTGTCAAGTTTTAACCTTTTAGTATTTATGTTGTATATGCTAGTCTCAAGTTCTAACAAGTAGATACCATAAGACATAGGGGCATTGCCATAAAAGATCTCATCTTTAGATATAGAAATAATTCCATTCTTAATGTGAAATTCAAATCCACTCTTATCCATACAAGATATAGAAATAATATTTCTATTAATGGCAGGTACATAATAGCAATTCTCTAATTCTATTACAAGGCCCGTAGGAAAAGATAAACTAATAACTCCAACTGTGGTGGCAGCAACTCTTGCTCCATTAGCAACCCGCAACTCGACTTGGCCCTTTCGTAAAGGCTTACATCTTATCAAATCCTGCATATTATAACATATATGAGATCCACATCCGGTATCTAGTACCCATGATGAAGAAGTATTTAAGTTTATCTCAATAACGTATATACCTGAAGTGGAGATCTTCATCCCCTGCTTCTTCTTCCTCAGTTCCTCCAGGTAGAGAGGACATTTTCTTTTCCAATGTCCAGGCTGGTGACAATGGTGAAAACTACCTTCTTTGGAGATCCCACCTTTAGCTTTGAGCGCGGATGACTTTGGCTTCTGCCTGACTTTAGAACTTTTCGTAGCCTTGCCTTTGCCTTTTGACTTTCCCTTGGTCTTGCTGATCATCATCACAAACTTGGGCTTATCTTTCTTCATCTGTGCTTCAACTGTCCTCAACATGCCCAACAATTCTGACAATGGCTTGTCAAAATTGTTCATGTTGTAGTTCATGACAAAATGACTATATGATTCAGGCAATGATTATAGAATCACATCAGTGGCCAACTCTTGACCTAGGGGAAATCCCAGCTTGGATAGGCTTTCCACGTTCCCAATCAAAGTGAGTATATGAGTGCCAACTGAGTCTCCCTCTTTCATCTTGCTTTTTAACAAAGCTTTTGAGACATCATATCTCTCATGTCTTGATTGATGTTGATACATGTTCTTGAGATGTGTTACCATCTCTATAACATTCATGTTCTCATGCTGCTCTTGCAACTCATAGTTCATTGAGCACAACATCAAGCACTTGACATCCACGACATCATCAAGGTGCTTCTTGTAAGCATCCTTTTCAGCCTTGGGCGCATTTACGGAGGGCTCCGCTGGCTCTGGTGTTTCAAGGACATAGAGCTTACGCTCATGTGTGAGAACAATTCTCAACGTCCTAAACCAGTTTTGAAAGTTGGTTCCGGTAAGTTTGTCCTTCTCAAGGACCGATCGCAACGAGAAAGTGTGAGTGTTGTTTGCCATTTGATTGCTACAAAAGAAAATTTTCATTTAGTCCAAAACATTTTGACTTGTAAAGATTTGATAAACGAGATTAATTAGGCCTTTAATTAATTATGCTCCCACTATTTTATTCAAATTGATAGCCCTCACTATCAACTCGGAAGATTGCAATGCACAACCTTCTAGTGAGCCAAGATCCAAAATAATTGGATCAATGCCCAGCCAAAGCTGGCGTCAAAGACCAAATACTAAGGTAGGCAACTTTTGCCAATTGCATCATATGAAACTCTTGGATAGATGATCATGCACAATTCCTTGCCATGATGCATCTGTGTGCCTCTAGGTACTTGATCCTATCAAGGTTCCCTAGTTAAGTCCAACCCATAAGCCAACACGATGAGTGTGCACTCTGCGGAGGCAGACCCACACACCCACAATCACACTTCCACGAGATAGACAGTGTACCACGCAGAGGCGTGCCCACACATAATCGATCAAGCTTTTCATGTGTGTTGCTTTATGGAAGGCAACTAAAACTTAATATTATTAATTTATGGGTTTTATTAATACATATACATATCCAAACACCACATACTTATAGTACGTATCATATACTATTGTATCCACAACCACAAACGATAGACATACAATCACAAACACAAATACATCGATTATGGCCATACTATTGTAATCCTTTAGAGCAACAAAGGATTACGATCCACCTATGGTCTTATGCATCTCATGCAACACCTGTGAATCAACCTGTAAGCATGTAATTATCAACATTACAATGAACAACTTCATGGATGCTTCGTGAGGTTGGAACTTCAAGTGGCTTATTGGAATGGATCTTCTTGTTGCTTCTCCATGGACGCTCCTTGGAGTTGGATCTTCAGGTTTCTTCTTGGAATTACATCTTCATGGTGCTTCTCCATGGACACTCCTTGGAGTTGGATCTTCAAGTGGCCTCCTTACATCAAGTTTACAAAGACTAAAGCTAATCCTATCTCTATTACATCATATGAGTACAAATATAAAGGGAAAGAATTAATTACACTTTGAAATAAGAGATGAGGCTCGGTATGCAAGCCAAATACTTTATACAAAAGATCCATATGCAACCATTATACATCCATAGCATTCACAAACAAACATATCCACAAGACCCACATCCACATTCATTCACAACATTCATAAAAGGGGATACTAGGTCATAACCGTGCATGCATTCACCACATAAAACAGATTTTAAAGGCAACATGTATGCTATCATAGGTATATCTACATATACGTATATACATATTAAAATTGCAATACTTTTAATGTGGGAATTCCCCATTAAATAAACTTTTGACTCCCACGCAGACTATGCGGGGTACAAAGGGGTAACGCCCCTGTGCGATAGATCCCCTGAAAGGTCTACGAAATTTTACTTCTGTGCACTTAGGAAAATCAATATTTTCCATAGTCGACCCCATCCAAAACGTCAAAAATAGAAGCCTGCGGCGTATGTGGAATTAGGTTTAGATTTGCACATTAGCAGTTTTAATTCACATCATATGCAACATAGAAAATAGTATATAGTGATTCGATCATATCAAAATGAATCCAAATATGCCGTAGATCGACGCTGCTCTGATACCACTGTTGGGTTTTGTGGAGAAAACATGCGCGGCGGAAGCAACAAAAATCCACGCAACCCGAAACATGATCTCGTCGACAACAACGTATTCGGAAGGAGTGTTTGCGGGATATACTTTATCGCAGAGCAAGTCCGGCGATGTCCCGCTGCACAAAGGTGTGCAACGACACTGGCCTACATGGACGGAACTTCTCTCCCGATCACTGTCGCAGGATGATCCGGCGGTGCTCCTTTCGTGCGATGATGTATGTTGCTCGTAACTCGCACAGATGGTCGTTGATGTACTCCGAACGCAGGCGTCTCAACGTCTGTGTCTCTACTTCGTCCACGCGGATGGACTGGAACTCCACGTCACGCTTCCTAAGCCGGCGGGAAGGAGTCGTGTCTGTGCGGCGGCGTGCTAGCGGCGCGTTGCTCTCCTTTCACTCCTAAAGACGGTGACGACTATGGTTTACGTACGTGAGCGTAAATTGAAAAGCCTCTCTCAATATCTTATATAGATATCGGTCGTAAACCTCCTTTAAATAGGATACGAAGGGAAGTAGGGTTTCCTAAACCCATCGGTAAATAGAAACGCCGCATTAATTAAAACGCTCATAGATTAACTAGAATATTCTGGAATTCATTAATTAACCAAATAATCACATTAATTGATTAATTAATATCTGACTCCATGCAATCGCTTGGGATGGCTCTATGGGCATATATACCAATAGATAGTGGGTCTCCTTGCCATAGCCCATTTGTGTTTTTGAAGAAACCAAGTGGTGACCCATTGATGAGAGTCACAAATGTGCTGGTGGGTATGTAAGACTGTATCCATGCACACCATTGGGTAGGGAAATTGAGTCCATGCATACATTTGATGAGGAATTCCCAATTAACATTGTCAAAGTCCTTATCAAAATCTAGTTTGAAAATAAGAGTAGGCTCATGAATAATGAGGCAAGTATGTATAGTCTCATATAATGTGATAAATACATCATGGATATTCCTTCGTGACAGAACCGAACATTGTTGGATGTCAATGATGTTGTTGAGGAGAGGTTTCATGCGACTTCTAAGGATCTTAGCTATGACCTTGTATGTGGAGTTGATGAGGCTGATGGGTTTATAATCCTGGATGGAGATAGGATGATTAGATTTTGGGATGGGGGCTATGTGGGTGTGGTTGATGGGTTTGAGGAGATGTTTGATGTTATGTAGTCGATGGATCTCTACCATAAGCTTGGTGAAGTCCTCTTTGCTGATGGGCCATGTTGCTCTAAAGAAAGATATGTCATATCCATTCGGTCCCGATGATTTGTCCAGTCCTAATTGTTGTATCACACTGTGGCTTTCTGTATCATGGAAACGATCTAGGAGGTGATTTGTAGTTGGGAACTTATGTGTGAAAATGTGGTTCCAGTCAATGATAATCCATTGGTGTAGGGAGTGTCCATTGTTGTATAAACTATTGAAGAATAGGATAATGTGATTGATGAGGGTCTGTATGGGTTGTATAGTTGTATCAATATCATCAATAATAGTTTATGGTACCATGAAGTGGCACTTCTCCCAGTTCAGAACCAATGGCTTTTCTTCACATCTTTTCAGCACTAGATATATATTCCTTAAGCAACATTCCAAAGACAACCCACAGACACAAAAATTTTCCATGAATACTTCCATAATTTCTTTGGTTTAAGTCATAAAAACAGTAGACATGCAATAGTAAAAAGTTGTTCGGGTGTTTCAAAGCCCAAACATCATCCTCTAAAAAGCATAGGTGCCATATATAGAAGTGAACATCATTTTTTCCTAGTTGTATGAATGGATGGGGATCTGGTAGAATCTAATATATCCATCCAAGTAGTAGAAATATGAAAGGTGAGCCAGACTCTCTAGTACATGGTCGATGAATGGAAGATGGAAATGATCCTTCTTCATAGAACAATTCAACATACACTAGTCTATACACATTCTCCACTTACTATTTGGTGGCAAGGTCTTGGCCGTTGCTTCCTTTTAAAAACATCACTCTCCCCTCTTTGACACAATGTGGACTGGAGTGGCTCAGTTGCTATCGTTGATAGTGTATATGATCCCAATGCAGTATAGTTTGATAACCTCCTTTGGCACTACTTCCTACATCTTGTCATTGAGCTTCCTCTTCCTTTAAACCTTTGGTTTGGTATTTTCCTCCAAGTTTATTATGTGCATTCATACCACCAGTTTCAACCCTTTTTTCTATCTATGCAGTATCATATGAATTTCTTCACAATGTGAGCTCGATTAGAAATTTGTCACTCTATTCATCTATAAATGTATAATTTGTGATAATGAAATTCTGCCCCTAGTCATCCCAAAATTCATATTTGATTCCTTCATGGATTTTATTTAATTCACGAAATGGACTGGATGTGGACTCATCAATTATAGTTCTTTGTATAGATAAATTTTGATGATTCAACAATCGTTCCTTCATCAATTTCCTCCTTCGTTGCATCCAAGTAAGCAAGAAGTTCTTCTACCTGGGTCTGTAATACCTAGGGGTGAATTTGTCAATTCCCTCATGAGTGGAACAATCATGAAATTCTACTCCTGGATCCTTGCACATAATTCGTTGTAACTATTGGAAAGTAGATTGAGTCCATTAATGATGGACCTCTCATGTGTTCCATGATGCTGAAATGATAGGTTCATTTCCTACACAAATGGTAAAATTACTCCCATGATCATTTCCTACACAAATGAAAAATTACTCCCACGATCATAATGCTAGTACCTTTTTCTCTCTCTCAAGGTGATGGTAGATCTAGGTCGAGGGGTGCCTTCTCACTTGAGACGACATACAATCAACTATGAATGAAAAACATATAACTAAGGATTTAATGTTCCCTCCATCTCGTGAATTCACACTATTATATACTATAGATCTTCCCTAACTTCTTCCTTTGAAAACATTCAGATCAAACATTGATAAAAGGTAGCTAATATGCAAATAATGCATTAAAGCAGGAGTAAGGAAACAAAACTTACATAAATATATATTAGATAGAAGAACAATTGTCACGGGTAGGGAGGACTTGGAGGCTACTCTCCACCCAAATTAAGGGCTTAAGCCTCTAATGATGTCATCAAATTACTACTCAACATGTCCATTGCTTTTAGAATAAATAATAAAATAACATGGTAGAGAATAGAGGTCAATTACAGGGTAGATCCTAATTTATCCACCTTTTGGTTTGGAATCTTCTCCTATTCTTTAGTTGATTGAGCTCTCCAAGTCGATTGAGATGATTGATCAAGGACACTGGTAAAGGGATCTTGATCTGACTAAAGGTTAAGACTCAACAAAATCTTCTCTCTTGAAGCTATAAACTGATCAATCTTCGATGAGTTGTTGGATGATAAAGTGACTGATCGATGGATCAATTGATTGATCAAGGTTTCTATGGCTCTTGGACTTAGTGGAGCAACATCTCTATTTGCTTACTTCAAGTGAAGATGCCTCAAAATTGAGGCCAAGGGGTCTTATTTATAAGTATGACTTGGAGTACGCGTTATATGATTGGTCCACATGGCGATGAGCCAACAGGGCAAGCCACCATCAATGATCCTCGATTGGTAGAAGTCAATTCCTGCATCGGTTTGATTATAGGTTTGATCACTTGAGAAACATTAACTAATTTCCATCAAGATTGACATTCGATCAACCTCGGGCTAGTTCTGAGTTAATTCACTTCAAAAATCAAGTTTATATTTGATTAATGGATATAGATGGTGCCTGAGTGGTAGCCATATCGACATTGCCTATCGATTGGTTTACTTGATTGGTGCAATAAGCATTGACATTGTAAATTTCTCTATTATTGATATCGACCAGTGTTGACGATTACCAGAGCTCTGAAGACATATCGACTGTCATGGTGCTTGATTGTCGAAGCTCAATTGAGAACTCCTCGATTGATGTTGATTGAGTTAGTCCCAATACATGTCCATTCTCTTCACCTTTCAAGGACCAATTAGTAAAAGGGTATCTAGCAATAATGTCTCTAAAGGATGAATATATAAGTATTTCACTTGTAACTCATGATGATTCCAAGGAAAATTAAGCATAAACATCTAGAAAACTAGATGTTATCGAGGAAGTGCACAACTATCCCCCTACCTTACCTAGAACAAACTGATTTGATAGGTCTAGCTATGTGAGCCGACTGGTTCAGGAAGGCTTGAACACAAGTTCTCTCCTTGCATCCTTGCATCCATCCAGTCACAATCTTACACAAGACTTTACATTCTGTGTTGAGCATTGTTGCAAAGGAAAATCTCGATGAGAGATCGTTGTGACTCCATGGATCCTTCTCATCATATTTGGTCATGATGATCTCTATCCGGTCATCCTTTACTATAAAAAAATTGTGTATTTTCAATGGAGGATCCTCATGATCACTATGATCATGTTGCTGATTTTCGCTACTATGGTGGATATGAAAGGTGAAAAACAATTTCCTTCACCGTAAATCACTTCCAGGGTTTGAAAAGGCTTCATAAGGGCTTGGAAAACTCACACACAGAGTTTAATAGAGACGTGGTATCCCAAGGTGTCCTCCCAAGACTCGACCTTCACCTTAGATTAGGTGGGGTTCACCGAGTGAGGGATACATTGATAAATAAAAACTTACTCACCTCTCAACATCGTCGAGTCATGACTGAGGTTTTCCGCCATTCATCCACCTCCCTCGCTCCCACCTCCACTCCCACCTCATCACACAACCACATGGATTTAGTTGTAGAGAGGATAGAACAAGAAACAAAAATAACTTCCTTGTCTGGCCACAAGACAACTCGAGTTGGGGTTCACTTAGATTGTAGTTGTAATGCAGTCTAACTCCCTACAACATAATCTAAAGAGGGAATTTCTATTTGGTAAGTAGCACCTAGCTAGAAGTTGGACACAATATCACCTTTTGTTCCTCATATCTCAGAGCTAGAAGGTGATGTCACCATCATCAAATTATAGTCCAAAGGTTACTCCCACAACCACACTCAAAGTAAAGGATAGGAGCTGACCACACTAATCAAATACCTAAGATCTATATATGCCAAAGTATTAAGACACCTATATGCTTTAGTTCCTCTTAACTAAACTTCTATATCAAGATCCAAATCATTATAAGATTTAACCACACTTTCACTATTGTCAAATCTAGATACTGACCAAAATTGGGATTATAAATCCAATGTTTAACCACTTTGGTTAATTCCTCAAATAGGCTCAGATTAATAATCATAATTTAAAATTTTAACATAAAGTCACCTCTATATGTTCAAAATAATATTGAACACCATCAAGAAGAATTTTATTTTCAAAATTCATTATTTATCAAATCAAGGTTATTTTATCAAAGAGACCTTTAAGGTTAGAATATTAACCTATACGAACATCCATTATCTTTGCCACCAAGGATACATTTAACCAATCAATATCAACAACCCTTGTTATCTCAACATAAGTGGTCTGATATTCAAATACTAACATTTAACTCTAGGGAGTTTTGAACTTACAACTCCTATTATCTCCTTTATTATTGATGCAACTAATGTATTAGTTGCACAAAATGAAACTATTCAAAAGGTTGTTACTTCTACGATCAAACAATTAAATATCCTAGGAACAAAGGGATTCTCCCCCGATAATGCATTTCCAATTACTCAGTCAATACTACAACAACCTTCTCAAGATTTTGAAAATGCCAAAAATACTGAAGGATGGCCTACTTTTTGATAGAAGGAAAATCATCTACTATCTATTCCGTTCAATTGTGAAGAAAATTGGGGCCTTTTAATCAACTATCTACATAAGTACAAGTATGTCCACAGAAACAAGTCTAACTCCTACAATGACATCTTGAAGTAGATGCATGTTGTAAAAACAAATCAAGGAAAATTCATAGTCAAACTAATCCCTAAAACCATAGAGTTATACTCGGATATTGATACACCTTCTTACTAAGAGAATCTGATAGCAATGCACCCCAAAATTGATCTCTATGTGGAGAATGTGGATTCTATGTTCTTTATTGGATTCTATGTCCTCTGCAATCTCAACGTGGGGTAGAAGGGAGCTAAAATGTTGCATTATGTGAAACACATAGAAGGAATCAAATGCTCACTATTGTATCCACACATACCACTATGCCTTTATTGTTAAGGATATGAACTTGATAGAGACTAACAAGAGGGAAATCAGGGCATATGTCATGCTCCAGACTGAGTTCAAAATGTGTGGTTATGCTACTATTTCATGAGGGAGAGCATGTAACAAGGCCCATAGTGAAAGAAATGAGTTGATGAATTTAAAGCTCCAAAATGGGTTGAGTTGTTAGGAAATGGTATGGGTGGTTAAGAGGGTTGCTGCATTGCGTCATATAGATCTAATTGCAGGACATGGTAACCTTGAGTAGAAGAGAGAGATAATGAGTGATTTGAGGTTGACTTTTGACAGTTTAGAGGTAGGTATGTATAAGAATTCAATTAAATTTTCCTGACACACACTCGTGTTGATGTTCATTTGATGCACTGGGGAAAACCACCCCGCAACCCACCTGCCAACCGCCTATTACCTGCCAATGTGTTAGGAATTCTTTTACTTTTTTTTTAATTTTGCTTATAACTTTTAAAACAGAAGGAATTTTTTGATGAAATAAAATGCATTTGAATCCTCATAAAAGTACATTCCACAAGACCAATATTGACATGTTTTTAAAGAAAAAATAATAGGAAAATATGAAGGAATAAAAGGAGAGAGGAGGGAAGTAAAAAAGTAATAAAAAGAGATAAAATAGATGAATATAAAAAAGAGAAGAGGGGAGTAAGGAAGAATGTAAATGAAGAAGAGGAAGGAAGTAATGGAAGTAGAGGATGGAAATATTATGAGATGAGGGAAGTAATGCACCCACTCCTACTATTGACACATTTATGTTATGTGGGTGCATTATTGCACCCACTATTGCTCTTAATGTGGGTGTATTATTGTGCCCATTTTTGCTTGAATACGCCCACTACAGACCTCAATGTGCACATTTTTGATTGAATGCACTTACTATTATTTGAATGTGCCACTATTGCTTCAATGCTCCCACTTGTGCTTGAATGTGCCCACTATTACTTGAATGCACCCACTATTGCTTCAGTGCACCCACTTTTGCTTGAATGCGCCCACTATTGCTTCAATGCGCCCACTTTTACTTGAATGTGCCCACTATTGCTTGAATGCACCCACTATTGCTTCAATGGCCCCATTTTTACTTGAATGCGCCCATATTGTCCTGAATGCGCCCACTATTGCTTAATGTGCCCACTGCTTCAATGCACCCACTTTTATTTGAATGCGCCCACTACTGTCTTGAATGCACCCACTTTTTTTTGAATGCGACCACTACAGCCCTCAAAGGTCCCAGTTTTCAGTGATATCACCCATCATTGCTTGAATGTTCCCACAGCTTCAATGTGCCCACTATTGTCCTTAACACGCCCACTTTTACTTGAATGCACCCACTACAACCTTCAATGCGCCCAGTTTTGCTTGAATGCACATATTATTACTTGAATGCACCCACAATTGGTTGAATACACCCACTATTGTTTCAAAGCGCCAAATTTTGCTTGAATGCACCCATTAAGTGTGCCCACTTTTGCTTGAATTTTCCCACTACAACCCTTAATACGCCCAATTTTGCTAGAATGCGGTCACTTTTACTTGAATGCACCCACTATTGCTTGAATGCACTCACTATTGCTTCAATGCGTTAACTTTTGCCTGAATGCTCCCACTATTGTCCTTAATGCACCCACTTTTGCTTGAATACTCCCACTTATACTCTTATTGCGCCCATTATTTCTCTTAATGCGCCCACATTTGATTCAACGAACCCACATTTGCTTGAATGCACTTTTTACTTTCCTCCTCAATTATTTCCTCTCCTCACTTCACTTCCTTCTTCTCTTCACTTCTCAAATGTCTCTTCTTTAATGTATGTTATTTTCTCAAAAATATGTTAATATTGGTCTTGTTGGAATGTATTTTTTATAACAAATCCAACAATTTTTATTTCGTCAAAAATACATTATGAATCAAAAGTTACACACAAAACAAAATTTCATTTCTATTTCCTCCTAATATAGATGTGTATTATTTTCTCAAAGATATGTTATTGGTATTGTTGGAATGCATTTTTTATAACAAATCTAACAATTTTTATTTCGTCAAAAAATTCATTACATACCAAAAGTTGATATTGGTCTTGTTGGAATGCATTTTTTATTATAAAAAACCCAACAATTTTCATTTTGTCAAAAAATTCCTTATGGATCAAAAGATATATACAAAATAAAATTTCATTTCTATTTCCTCCTAATATAGATGTCTATTATTTTTCAAAAATATGTTAGTATTGATCTTGTTGGAATACATTTCTTATAACAGATCAAACATGTTTTATTTCATCAAAAAATTCATTACAGATCAAAAGTTATACACAGCCTGAGTCCACTCGCCTTTGGATGTGTAGCCATTAGGAGTGGGGACTTAAAATAACAAACAGTTTCATGATAGAATGCCATGTTCTTTAACTCTCCACCTGAGTATGCAAGGTTTGAGGAGTCTAGATAGTCAGCTGCTTCCATTAGCCACCAAGATCGGACGTGGTGAGGCTCGTTGTAGACATGGCAACTAAGGATTTCAAACTTAAAATCTCAGGCATTCTAGAGGTTTCAAACTTAAAATCTTGGGCATTCTTCTAATTCTTGTACAATGAGATAGTAGCTTGTTGCAACTCTTCCACATGTTGTGGTAAACTTTGTGTGGGTCTAGAGCATGTAATAAATAGACTCAAGAACTGAATAAGTATTTAATATTTTATCCTAGCCAGTTGCTATTAGTACCCATGCTTTATTTAAATGGCAAGAAAGTTTGAATTACTTGTATACCTTGCTTGTATTCTAAACACTTAATACTTCTCATCTGATTTATCATGGTTACCTGTTGATTTTCTACGCACTCAACCAATAGCTCATATAATCTACTGACATATTTTTCAGGCAAGGTTCCACTTCTATAGGAGGATCTAAAAGCTAGATTTCAATAGGAGTAAGCCAGATGATCTCTTATGAGGAATAATTAGAGCAATTAGATGGTCTCTTATCCTTCCTTTGAATCTTAGGAATGAGAGAGTGAGAAAAAAGAGCAGTTTGTACTAAACTATACTTGATGTATATTAAGCGAGAACTCTTTCTTTTATGTAAAAGTTGAACTTTGTCATAACCTTTGATGTTTTTCATAAGGATTATTTTCAGTAAGTGATTAAAAGTGGATGGTTAGATGAATGCCTCTTTGGAGGACCTAAACCCTAGTTAATGGGTATGGTTCATGCCATTTCAGCTCGCTCCTTACATTTTGCGCCTCACAAAGCATTCGTGATATCAATAATTTATATTACTAGAGGCATGATTATCATAATAAAAATGACTCTTATGTGCTACATTTATTTACTACATCAGTTAAGCAATGACTTCGATTATAAGAATGTGGATAGTTTCAATTACTTGATAGGGAATGGTAGAATGATAGACTCAATTATCAAAATGTTGACAAAAAATAACATCACCCTTTCTTTTCTTCATCTTTTTCTTATTATTATTATATAAATAATATTACTATAGTTGTTAAACAAGAGAAATGTACCTAAGATATATTTTTCAGTCTAATATCCAAGTTTGTACTTGTAATAAAGTGAGTTTTAATATCCAATCTTGTACCTTTATATCCTTTAGTTCATGACTATGGACTTCACTTCATCATTCTTTGATCAATTGACAATTTTATGACACTTCGTTGAGTATTTGATGCATAATTATACCTTATGTATATAGAAATACACTTTAAATTTGACTTGTTATTCCTTTGATCATTTCTACTCTTAAATTTATTCTTTGGATCCCAATTTTTTTTTCTAATTCAAATTTTAATTTAGTTGGAGTTTCCTAGATCCTTAACAAGTTCCCAAATATGTCACCTTTCTAGTTTATTTTTCCTTGATTTTTAGCCTTTTTGAGGCAAGTGGGCGAGTGCGACACCAGCCCGCCCGAGCATTGGATGACCTGTCTCTACCTCAGGGGGGTCATGCCCTACCTCATGTAGGGAGAGAAATTGCCAATCGATACATGAAATGCTAGCCTAGATCTCCCTCATCTTTGATCTGTTTCACATGTTTAAGAGTGTGTTGGATTTGTCTCGAGATTCCGAACCAGAGTAAACTTGAGTCTTCATGAAGATTTGGAGCTCCGAAGCTCGGAGCTGCGATGGGCCTTTTTGCTCCAAATCATGCCCTAACCCTAGTTCCTTTCCCCTATATAAAACCGCTTTGACTTTGTCTCATCTCCACAAACAAAGACATACATTTCGATTTGTTTCTCACCCCCTTTCACATTTTCTTCTCCATTATGGCCAATGATTAGCAGCCACGACTTACATGATACTTCCTCTCTCCATATATCTTGTATTGATCATCTCTCGCATATAGACAATATTATAGTTCATTTTGATCAGGAGAATGAGAAAAATTTGATGAGACTATTATTAAGATCTGATTCCTAGTCCAATTCTAAATGTTCCTATATAATGATTTTTGGTGGTGATTCTGAAATCAAAAGTTGAACCTTTATCTAAACTTGACCTTGTTATTGTATATCTATTTGAATTAGTATCATGACTGTATTTGAATTTGTTATCTGAATTATAATATATAGATAAGGATTAATAATCCTTTATTGTTCCAACATGAAATGACCTAATGGATCATTTGTCTGCATACAAGTGTTTTGTATTCAATATTTTTGATAAATTGGAAAAATCTTGATACTTGACTATTTTGATGATGAATGGTCATTGTTAGAGTTACAAGGGAACAAGTACCTTAGGATACCATAAGTTCTCAAACACAAAATGCTAATGATTATCTACTCAATCCTTGACCGGGACATGAGCCTAGTCCCTAATATACTATGTCTTGGAATTTGTGTTTTGAAATCTATTTGAAAGGTATGTGTAATATATCCTCTTGGTATTAGTTGATGTGATGTAGTCTATGACTATGTACTTATGACTTTAACAATTGTCTACTTACTTTCATGATATACCATGTTTCCTACAAATAGTGTTTTGATTTTCTATATATATATTGATTATTCTTTTTTGTGGTAACTAGAGTTGTAGTGTACTCCCCTTGTTTCTTGCTATAGATTGTTTGAACCTTTCCCATGACGTTGATAGGGGAAAAGTGGTGATTTTTCCCTTTCTCTTAGGGTTAAGGGGCACTTTTCCCTATCCATTAGGGTCAAGTGATATTTTGTAGGTCTTACCACCTACTTTTGCAATGTGAGGTGATTGACCCTTGTTCACAATACATTAGAAACTGATTTGGAAACTTTGACTTGTTGAACACTTGAAATTTTTCTCATTATTGATGTTATTTCTCATAAACATCCCAAGTGGTTACTTCTTTTGAAATATACATATATGCTTAATTGTTTCATGTTTTTCATAATCCACACTCAACGTTTTTGCATTGACTTTGGGTCATAATTTTCGATTTAGGAAAACATTAAAGAACTCTACTCATCTGCTAGACTCATCAGAAGATACACAAAATGAATGTGCAAACATGGGATAATACTTATGTAATTGTGATATAACCATTATGTAGTTCGTCTTAGTGAAATTTTCTTTTCGGTTAAGTTTCTATCTTATTTCCCTAAAGGATCCATGTAAGACCCTATGGTTCAAATCAATGGAATGATGTTTCTTTTCTACATATGATTGTTTGATTTCCTTTCGAACACTTATGGATAGACAACTCATTCCCTCTACCATTGTTTAGGCAGTGGGATTGGGAATGGGGTAATACCCATTTCGTGAATACTGGTGTATGCACTTGGGTGTCTCTCAAATTATGTTTTTTCCAAAGAGAAATGAACCTGGAAACTTCTACACACCCTCATCACACCCTCTTATCCTTGTTGATCCCAATTCCCTAGCCAACCGACCATGTTAACCTTACATACTCCTCCATACACAAAGAATAACACTTACCTTTTGCTTGAAAACAAGGGCAATGATACACTTACATCAAAATACATTATGGAATAAATTAGTGTTCCAATAATAGTCCGGTAATGGTAAAATGATGCTTCATATTTTGTGTATTCCTGTGTAATGTCTCATGTACCGACTTTACATACTTTTTATTCTTTCTTTGTATATTGTGTCGTTTATACAAATAGGAGGTTTAATATTTATAATTGACTCGAACCACTCACCTCAATAGTATACATGATAAAAGTAGTAGATATTACTCCAAAGGGACCCAATCGTTGTTAGGCACCTAATTTTTAGGATTTCAACAATCTACCTTTACTGAAAAAATAAATCTGGTTCTCAAAAAATTAAAAGTCTAATTAAAATATTTGATTAAAAAGTAAAATAAACTCTAAACGAGTGGTCTAGTACAATCAGGAGAAGTAGGTTATAACTAGAACATACGTCTCATATCAACCAATTATTTAATAAACAAATACAAGTGTTCTTACAAGTAAGCAAGTAAACCAAGTATCCTCTCATCAATAACAAATTAATCTAGCTCTATACCTATCACTTTCGTCACTAGATAGTGTCTAAGTCACTTGTCACCCCTGCTGAGCCTAACAAATTTCACTTCTTAAGTCAACTATTCAAAATAAAATCTCATTATTACTAAGCACCCTCTCAGCATGTATAGGAAAGAATAATGTTTATACTAAAGGTGATCAATCACTAACACATGCATTCAATCACACAATCATTCTTGAATAAGAATCAAAATATATATATTCAATTAACAAATACAAATTTTATCTTTAAATGACATGGATGATACTCCCCTATGCTCAAGATAAAATGATTACGTGCTCATGTCGTGGATTTGAGGCATGAATCAAATTCAACAATATATCTCATAATGGGTTGATAAAACTAGTCTAGATTCAAAGAAAAGATGAGCATATCACAAGAAGCTGAAAGAAAATCAAGTCGTCAAAGAGAACACCCATTCTACGTTCTCCCGTTTCCTCCTAAGACCAAGATGAAGTTGAGAATGACAATCCGTGCAGAAGGAATAGGTGGAGAAGATCTGCTTCTTTTCCCACGCTATGGGATAGTGTAAATCGTCCTTCCTCTATGCTTTGTGCGATTACCCTCGAACTAATAATGTTGAGATCCTCCTCCGAGACAGAGGCCAAACCATTTTATACCTCATCCAACTTAATAATGTCATTAGATACATATATGTCGTATAAGTTGCATTTATTACATGCAGTTGTCAATCTATATCATTGCTTGAATATGTCAATGAGCAACACGATGTGTAAGTTGGAAGTTGTGTCATTTTTTTTGTCAGCAACTGACATCATTTTGGAAGCATGTCGTTTAAGTATATTTACGACGTGTAATTTCTACAGACTTTTTTTTTTAAAATCTAGCAAGGAACACACCGTGTAATTGATAAACACGATGTGTAGTTCTCTTGATTTAGCTTAATTGCTTTCGAATTTGACGACTTAAGTACCAAATTGGATCCCATGCCTCCAACTCAGAGATATGATGATACTAGTCAACACACACGTGTACATGCACGTGTCACATTAAATCTATACAAAATATATTAGATATTATAAAACATAGGCATGCACATATGGAAATATACAATATATAGATTAATTTTATAAAGCATAGTTCACGAGGCTACAACTTTCATCTACCGGTAGGTGTTCTTTGCTCATCAAATATTGAAGTGTCGCTACAAATCTTTATATGATGTATAATATTGAGACGTATATGTATTTGTAAAATAACTTAATAAAGTTAAATTATAATTTTAAAATAAATGTCGAATTAAATAAATACCTTCACAGTGGCATGAACTTGAATTATCCTGTCAAACCCAATGCTCTAAACACAAATTGGACTGCCAATTAAATTTTTTAAATGTCATTAGTGATTATATTAGATATTGTAGCACCTAACTTGTTTACCACCACATGCTACACTTCCAATTTCGATATCAATATCCAGTTTTAATGGAAAAATATAAAATGATTCTTGATGAAATTCAAAAAATACAACAGAACATATTTGCATATGATACTTCAATAGTTTTTGCAAATAAAGTTTCTTTTGACTTGTAAAAAATATTGAAATTGAAAAGGGTTTTAAGAAAGACTCAAATCACACATGCAACCACAACAATCAATTTTTATGACACGCATGAATCTTACACATGCCTTTCTAATTTATGTTTGGTTCTCAGTAATTTTCTATATTGATTCCTACTTGTATAAACATATTAATAAGATATAATTAAATATATATATATATATATAAATAGAATCAATTTTGGGGAAGTATATTGAAAATATTAGATTGTGGTATAGAATTTTAGAAATGTTGAGAGCTAAAATCGTATATTAGATTATGATATAAAATAAAAGAAACTTTAAGAGATGAAACGACATTTCAATGATAAACCCTTATCCTATGGTATAATATCAATCCTCATTACTTATTTTCTTATGTTTCTTGTTGTTGGGTATTGATTGGAAATCATTCTATAATGTCAATTATAAAGATAGACATGGTAGGTTTATATGTTTGGCTTTTTTAGAAAAGAAAATGTAGATAGAGTGGAGGTGGTTGGTTGGGGTGTGAACATGGAAATTGGCATATGAATGGTCAAGGAAGTTGACTGATATTAAATTAGAAACGGGAAAATTCATTGTCGTTTTAATTGGGTATGGGAATGGAATTGTTCGTTGGCAAAATTTTTGTATGAAACGCATTCGGTCTTTTAGCATAGATTTGGTCGGGTGGGGGTTTTTATAGTCAAAGGAAAGACTTATAATGATTTATTTTTCAAAAGGCATTTCTTTATATGTTTTTATTGTATACAATTTATACTCAAAGATAATTCTAATGTAAATGAAAAAAAGAGTAGGAATTGAGAATGCAAGCAGCTAAGAGAGAAGATAGGAGGTTTAGAGGGAAGTGTGGAATCAATTTTTAGGTTCAATATTCCTGAAACAATAAGTGGGTGTAACAAAGAGAGTGGTGTAATTATCTTTGACTAAGAGATAATAAGAAAGAGAAGATAGGAGGTTTTCATATGGTAAGGGGAAATGACGAAGGGAATTCACATGAGGCAAATATGTTATCCTACCATAATAATGGGCGACGTGACAGTTCAGTATGGTAACTTGATCTCTATGAAAGTCGATCATGCATCCACCACAAACTACTGCCTGAAATGTGTCTGGTGAGAAATTTGGAATCAGTGATGGCAATGGACATAAAATGACTGTAAAGATAATGGAGTTAAAGTCGATCTGAATAGCAGCTTAAGCTTGATCATGTTTGTCTTTTGATCTTCCCTCACCACCGTCTGTCCTAGACGTTACCAAACCATGTCTATGTCTTTCAAAGAGAGATGATGGTTGAATGTGGGTAGATGACGGATGTAGAAAATGTAAATGATTACTTGTTTTGAAGGTATAGATCATAATTACACACGCATACCTCAAAAATAATATAAGTCAAATATATATAAAAATAGTATACTATTCTATTATAACAAAATGATCTGAGGAAGCATATATATTTAATTTTACTATAGAATGGAGGAAAAAATGTTAAGAAAATAGAACCAATTGAATATGTAGCTCATTTTTTTTACTAAGATTGGCAAATATAAAAAATATGTGGGGCATATGGATACAAATTACAATGGAAAAAAAGTAAATTTTTGTTAGGTGATGTGAGAGAACAAAAGTAATCAAAGAAGTGAATAGGTAAGAATATCTAAAGAAGTTGAGAGAGTTAAAAAGGTTATAGTAAATTGAAAATGGTACAATTTAATTAAATGGAAAGGAATGAAAGCATTCAATTGTAAAAAGATAGATTCTAGTGAATATGTTGGACTACTATTATATAAAAACCAATATGACATATTTAACCATATATTTTGTGTTTATGATTTACTAAATAAATAAGTTTAGTTATTATCGTGGTAGGATTGTCAATCATATAACTTATGTGTGGTATGTGGTTACAAAGCACAATATAGAGAGAAAGAGCAATTCATTAGCTAAATGTGAAAGAAAAAGTAAATTAAGGAGAATATATGAGAAATATCCTGATAAGTAAGAGAGTTGAGGGGGTTGTAGGAAATTTGAAATGTTTCAGTTAAATTGATTATCATCATCATCATCATCTAAGCCTCAATCCCAACTATGTTGGGGTCGGCTACATGGATCCTTCGTTTCCATTCAGCTCTATCATGGGTCATATTCTGATTGAGATGTAGAGATTCAAAATCTCTCTTTATAAGCTCATCCCATGTTAATTTAGGCCTTCCTCTTCTTCTATTTATAGTGTTTGGCTCAATAGCATTGCTTCGTATAGGCGCACTAGTAGGTCTGCGTTGCACATGTCCGTACCATCTGAGTCGGCCCTCACGCAACTTGTCCTCAATGCTCGCCACCCCAGTTAAATTGATTATATTTAAAAAAAACTTAAAATAGAAAAAACATAATTGGAAAGACATCAATTTTCATATAGTAGTATAGATAGTACTTCTTCTTTTATTAAAGTTCTAAACTTGTAGAAGTATACTTTCACATGGAATCAATATTTATTTAATATAAATATGTAGTTAATAGGCAAAGACAATGAGTGGAAGTAATAATATGAACGGGTAATTCACAAACATTTTATCATTCTTCAAAATCAAATTGAAAAAATTAACATACAACCGCAAGACGTTCTTATGTGAGCTAAAAATGGAAATGTGCCTCTATATAAGAGTGAAAAAAAATGAATGAAGTAGGAGAAGATATTGGCATGTAGAATGGTGGAAGCAGCACACCAATCAACAACTACAACTAAATTAAATGAGATTACTAAGAAATTAAATGATATTACCAAGAAAATAAGTAATTGACGTTGAGAAGAGCGATGAGAAAAAAGCAACATTTTTTCATTTGATATGTGGAATATGGAAGCAAGAAGAAAATACATAGGAAAGTTTTTGGAGAGGAGTAGACCTAGAAATGAAGAATATGGAAAGAGTAGATTAAAGTCAAGGGAGAGCGAGAGAGAGAGATTCCGAGTCGTGGTTGTACCTTGTAATCACCGATAATGGATAATGTATGACAATAAATATGATAGGAAAAGAGACTGGAAATGAAAGGTTAAGAGAGAGAGAATAAAAGGTGTTCAAAAGAACTTATCTGTAACATGACATCAATTTGTTCCCTTTGGAGACGTTGGAGAACATTAAGGAATAAAAGATGATAAAAATATAGGGACATAAGCGCAGATATTGGACAATTCAGGTCATGATTGGAAAACAAAAATAATAAGAATATGATCCTTGAAAACAATGGGTCATAATTACACTCCTCGTATTAGACTTTCTATCTCTCTACAGTGATTGCTTCAGCTGAATCCATGTGCTAGTAGATAAAAATATAGGCATGACAATACTATGTTATTCATAGTCATTGTTCTATGTTCAGTTACGATTTAAAATAGAAAATAAATTTACTTGAAAGAGGATATAACTACTTTGATTACTTAGAAATAATATTAAACGATGCCCGTCACAACAACAATGAAAAGGGCAATGGAAAACAGTTCTGGAAGTTAAAACCATTGGAATGTCCGAGCAAAAAAATAATAGGCAAAAATAAAAAAGTCGGTAAAGGATCCATGAAGGGACAAACTTACCTTCTTATCAATGACTGCAACTGGTTGTTTGAATTCACTGAGAAAACATGTAAAAGAAAATTGAAAGACAATGGCTGAACCATCATGTAAGATTTTATATCTGTTACTCAAACTAAAGGTGTTGTAAAATGAGCCGCACCTTCTTAGTTACCCCGATTAGTAGAAATATCTAATCCTCCATCTTCCACCTTTTCATAAAGTTCTCATCTTAACCTGAGACAGAGATGCACACAAAGAGAGTTTGGGAGAAAACTGAGTCGGACATTACAATATGAGTTTCCGGTCAAGAAAAAAGAGATCAAAAACATATAGGAGGGTGATTGGAGAAAAAAAGGATCCATGAAGAGACAAACTTACCTTCTTATCAATGACTACAACTGGTTGTTTGAATTCACTGAGAAAACATGTAAAAGAAAATTGAAAGCCAATGGCTGAACCATCATGTAGGATTTTACATCTGTTACTCAAACTAAAGGTGTTGTAAAATGAGTCGCACCTTCTTAGTTACTCTGATTAGTAGAAATCTCTAATCCTTCATCTTCCACCTTTTCTTAAAGTTCTCATCTTAACCTAAGACAGAGATGCACACAAAGAGAGTTTGGGAGAAAACTAAGCCGGACGTTACAATATGAGTTTCCGATCAAGATAAAAGAGATCAAAAATGTATAGGAGGGTGATTGGAGACATAAAAATAGTGGATATTGTTAGTTTTTAAGGAAAGAGGTGAATAAACGAATGTGAGAATATGAATCAATCAGAAAACATAGATAATTAAGAAAGATTATATTTTAGTATGATTAGGTAGAAAAATAAAACGTTATATTAGTGCGGCAACACCTATGATCATCATACTATACCGTGTTGATTTTGTCGTCCCTTTGACACATATCGCTTCTGCTAATAATGTCATAGTTTTTGGATCATCTACTCACAGTGTTTATGTAGGAGAAGGCGGTGGACTATGTACTTGAAACCTCCAGCGCTGACTACACCAGCTGCAATGTCGTTAGCCCCATCACCAGGCACAACACGGGGAGGACACCTACAAGTTCTCAGGGTCCCTTCTTATTCATCAGCTGCAACGCAGTCGGGCAGGACAGAAACTGATCACAAGTTTACTTCCAAGCATCGATGTGTTTGAGACTATTTCCTCTTTGAAAGATGATAGGAACGTTTTTTCCCAGTTAGTTACATTGATAATTTAATTAAAAAATTCTTCCACTGAGCATGATTTGGGATAGATTAGATGTGGCAACAGAAATAGCAAAAATTCTAATTTGAGATCCTAAACTCCATTCACACGACATATTCTATTCGATGACTAATTGTGCGCTATAGAAAATGTGTGAATTTGTAAAACATTGATGAACTCACCTCTAGAAGGTTGTGGGAGAGATCTAGCACCAGCAGGCCACGAATCTTTCCAAACGCCTCAGGTAAGATCTTCAGCTGCTTCCCAGACAACTCCACCCTTTCTATATCCCCACTCGATGCCCTCTGAAGTACTGCAACCACCTCGTCATTGACCTCATCCACTTGGAAGGCCGGCTGCTTCCCCGCCTCACCCTCACCCTCAGAGCTATACATGTGCACGAGCCTCTCCTCCGCTTCCCTCAGAAGTTCCTCATACGCCTCGTGCATGTCGTCCAGCTGCACCACCGCCCGAAACGTGCACTTCTCCCTCTCCGCCCGCGAGCGGCACTCCTTCTCCCTCTCCGCCACCTGAGCCCTCCACTCGGACCGGTGTGCTAGTTTTAAGAGTGAGGGAGAGGGTTTTGTGGAACATTTGATGGAGGTGGAAGAGGAAGATGGAGAGGAAGGTGGTGAACGGAGCAGTGTATTAGCAAGAGGAGAGAGCACCGAGTAGTTCATTCTTGTTTGCCTTCATGGGGTGGTTTGTTACGGAAGGAGTGGTCGTCGTGGTGACTGCGGGAGAGATATTGTGAGAACCGTCATTTCAAGGAGAGAGAGAGTGAGTTCCGGTTAGTTTGTTGTGGTGACTGCGGGAGAGAGATTGACCCAATCAAAGAAAATTAGTTAGCGACGATGCAATGTGGTGGAGACGTGGTTTTGAAAGGTGATAGGTATGAATATGGAAATTCAAATTAAATCATTTTTTAAGTGAAAAAAAAGCTGAAAAAACGTTAGAGCAGATTGAGTGAAGGAGAGTGCAACGTTTTGACACGTTGGCAAAATGGTGTTGTGTGATTGGTCACTATGAGTTTGGGCGGGTGTATTTGAACTGTTTCGAGAACTCGCTCTTTTTATAGTAGTATAGATAAAGTTACTTGCAATTCAAAACTATGAAACCAATCAAACAACAAAATAAGAGCATAGTTTGAAATATTTGAACAGAGATAAAACTATTTTGAGCGCACAATTAGGGATGAGCATCGGGCCGGGTTATACCGGGTTTTGCCTATCCCAAACCCAAACCCACATTTTAAAGTGGGCCACGGGCCGGGTTCGGGCCCGGATAAAAATGAAAAATTTCAGCCCATACCCGGCCCATATAAAAATGCTAGGTTTCGGGCCGGATTCGGGTTTGCCCATATAACATCGAATGAACATACCAAATTTTGCTAGATCCAACTTGCTAACATGGAAACTAAACTAGTATGATATGTATTTTGTGATCAACCTTCAAAACAATATATATATTTTGTGATAAATGAAGCCGAAAGATGTACACCTTAGTTGTATGATTCCCTACAACAATGAATGGATATTGAAAGAGCAACAAATCATTTTCTCGTACATGTTAAAAAATCAGTGGAATCTATGATGTTTTGGCTTTTTGCTTCTCATCCTATATGTATATACAACGAAATGGGTTGTGGAAGGGTAAGAGATCATTTGTCTCCTACATGTGGGCATATGAGAAAAAAATGAGCATAATCTACTATACATTGAGCAAAAGATCATTTGTCCCCTACATGTGGACAGAGTGAGATCAAAATAATGAAATCAAGTATGTCTATCTATGACAATGATAATTATCTTACTAGTATCAATTCACTAATCATGTTGATTGATTACAGATTTTCTATGTTGCCATTGATTGGATACATACTACATATTGCATCAAGAAATCTGTATGTTTTTCTTTCAAGACAAAGATAGATGTATACATCTATAATGTACATAAAATCTAATCTGGGTATTCGGGCCTGGGTTTACCTCCTCCCATACCCGGCCCAAATAAAATATGGGTTTAAATTTTAGGCCCGCCCCACCCATATTATAAATCGGGTTCGGGTCTGGATCGGGTTATGCGGGTTGGGTCGCGGGTCGGATCGGGCCGACCCGACCCGATGCTCATCCCTACGCACAATTAAGCCCGTAGAATGTGCTTATCAGTGTACTTTAGCAAATATCCAAAATTCAATAGTTATAAGCTTAAGCTCAAGTCCAACTAAACAACGGGCTGCTAGAATTCTTTCCGTATACTTTAGTGGATACTTAATATATATTTCTTTGTATATTGCATGCTTTGAAAGATGTACATAATTCAAAATGTGCTTACATCTCAATTAGAGCACAAGAATGGCCTAATTACTTGTTTGCATTAGTAAATACTTTATATACTATTCATATGCACTTTACGTTTCTATATAAGTATATTTTTTCTTATAATTTCATGTATCTTTTCGGATGGAAAAGTGACGGTGTTGTGTAATTTATTTCTAAAAACAATATCCTCATCCACAACTTAAATAAAAAACAAAGTGCAGGAACAGTTGAACCGCGGCATATATTCCTTGATCTCTCCATCGGAACATCTTTTTCCTTATCCTAGAACACATCATTAATAAGCTGATACTAATAACATATATAAACCCATCTCTTTCACGTTTGACGTTTTTTCCCCTCGCCAGCCGCCCGAGCAAACACGCAACCTTTTTTGGAAAATGCAGCCGCCCTTGAAAATCTTCGATCCAAGCCTTCCTGAACACTAATCCTTGGTTTCTTTTGGAGATTTTTTTGATCGTCATTATTTTAGTAAAAGGCATATTGGTAGCAGTTATTCAAGTAGCTGTGACTGCCGATGAACTAATTTAAGTAGTAGCCGAAAAAATTGAAAAAGAGGCAGCTCGAACAGTAAGAATAAACCAGCTTCGAGCCTGCGACCGTAAGGAAAATTGACCTCGAGTCTCCACGGTCCATCGTGGCCTTGGCAACTTTACCTTCCTGGCTCCTCACTCCCCTTCCCCTCGTTGTTGGCGACCGGAAGAGGAGGTTTATGGTTAATTGGTTCTGGACGTGGCGGTTTATTAATTTCATATTCTCCCAACTTCACTTGTAGAGAAGACTGAATAGAGCGGCAGTAAGACTCCACTCGTCTCACCGGAGTAGGAGAGGGGAAGAACAGGGAGCTGTAAAAATCGAACGGAAGAAGGGGAGAAAGCGAAAGGGGAGCAGAAGGAGAGCGGCGGCTGGGGCTGCGGCTAGCAAAAGGAGGGGAGCATGGGGAGCCGCAGCGCCGCGCAGCTGCGGGCCATGCTCCGGAAGAATTGGCTCCTGAAGAAGCGGCACCCATTCACCACAGCGGCAGAGGTCTTTGATCTTTGCCCCTCCCTGTTTTTATCCAACTTTGATCTTCGCCCCGCTGGTGGTCTGCTATCACCATCACCCGCCAATTCTGACCATGCGCGCCCTATGCTTTGCGCAGGTTCTTCTCCCGACGGCCGTCATGTTCCTCCTCATCGCGGTCAGGACGAGGGTCGATACCACCGTACATCCCGTTCAAGCGTAAGCCTGTCCTCTGCTCCTGCTGTGCATAAACCTGATCCTCCCTCAATCAATCGAACTCTATCCATGATCTCCTTACATGATCATTAATCCGTTTTCATTTGCTAAATTCTGCGGTTTTTTTGTTGCTGCTGCTACTTCCAACAGACACATTCGAGAAGGGATGTTCGTCGAGGTGGGGAGGAGCCAGGTGTCGCCCAGCTTCGACGCCATCCTCAACCTAATGGTGGCCAGGGGAGAGCACCTTGCGTTCGCGCCGGACAACGAGGATACCAGGTCCATGCTCGGGGTGCTCTCATGGAAGTTCCCGCTGCTACAGGTCCGTTCATATATATGTCTCTTTAGTTACTTTTGTGGCTGGGTGAGTGTGGAGTTCAAGGGTTGTCCGACTGTCAATGCTGAAGTTGAACGATTCTCGGTCATGTAACCATGGAACCTCCTCCGTCTTGCTGTGCCTTACACTGATACTGCCAATTCACTAACCCCAGCATGCACTTAAGCAATCTCAGGTATGCGGCTGTCGGCCTAACTGAGACATTAACGGCACAGCAGTGGTGCTGCAGTTTTCTGCCACCTTCGGAGGTCAGTGGCTGTACTTCCATTAACGGCACGGCTGGATGGTTTGGCTGCCAGAAAATGACATTTGCGATTTCTTTAATCCAGGGGGTTGCTATGATGTTATCAATTCCTGGCTACTACTGATGTAGCTTAGGGTACTCAGTGGCAGTCAAGCAGCCCACATGTACTGAAGGAACTGCCCTGTAGCTGCAGATAGTACTGCTATTCTTGTGTGCTATGGGCTGTGAAAGATCACGGCATTGGTCCTTTTAAGAGAAGGGTTCTGTCAATGGGCACCAACCCTTAGATTCCACCATTCTACTGACTATCACTTGAAGAATACTAGGGAAGACTGTAAGAGACTAAGAACCATTTTAACGAAAAACTTGTTAGTAGCTCGACACCAGTGATTGATATAAGCAACAAAATATGCTGCACAGTGCCATCAAAACTACGAATTGTCCCCAAATAACTGAATGAACAAGATAAAATAAAACAGACTAGATTTCTAGCATTGTAGCTGCTAATGTTGTAGCTTAGGGTACTCAATGGCACCTCAGCAGCCCACTTGTAGCGAACGAACTGCCTTGTACGTGCATATGGCACTGCTATTCTTGTGCGGTACGGGCTGCGAAGGATCACAACACTCTTCCTTTTTAGGGAAGGGTTCGATCGGTGGCTGCTGATCCTTAAAATTCCACCATTCTACTGACTATCACTTGAAGAATACTAGGGAAGACTGTAAGAGACTAAGAACCATTTTAACAAAAAACTTGTTAGTAGCTCGACGCCAGTGATTGATATAAGCAACAAAATATGCTGCAAAGTGCCATCAAAACTACGAAATGTCCCCAAATAACTGAATGAACAAGATAAAATAAAACAGACTAGATTTCTAGCATTGTAGCTGCTAGTGTTGTAGCTTAGGGTACTCAATGGCACCTCAGCAGCCCACTTGTAGCGAACGAACTGCCTTGTATGTGCATATGGCACTGCTATTCTTGTGCGGTACGGGCTGTGAAGGATCACAACACTCATCCTTTTTAGGGAAGGGTTCGATCGGTGGCTGCTGATCCTTAAAATTCCACCATTCTACTGACTATCACTTGAAGAATACTAGGGAAGACTGTAAGAGACTAAGAACCATTTTAACAAAAAACTTGTTAGTAGCTCGACGCCAGTGATTGATATAAGCAACAAAATATGCTGCACAGTGCCATCAAAACTACGAAATGTTCCCAAATAACTGAATGAACAAGATAAAATAAAACAGACTAGATTTCTAGCATTGTAGCTGCTAGTGTTGTAGCTTAGGGTACTCAATGGCACCTCAGCAGCCCACTTGTAGCGAACGAACTGCCTTGTACCTGCATATGGCACTGCTATTCTTGTGCGGTATGGGCTGTGAAGGATCACAACACTCGTCATTTTTAGGGAAGGGTTCGATCGGTGGCTGCTGATCGTTAAAATTCCACCATTCTACTGACTATCACTTGAAGAATACTAGGGAAGACTGTAAGAGACTAAGAACCATTTTAACAAAAAACCTGTTAGTAGCTCGACGCCAGTGATTGATATAAGCAACAAAATATGCTGCAAAGTGCCATCAAAACTACGAAATGTCCCCAAATAACTGAATGAACAAGATAAAATAAAACAGACTAGATTTCTAGCATTGTAGCTGCTAGTGTTGTAGCTTAGGGTACTCAATGGCACCTCAGCAGCCCACTTGTAGCGAATGAACTGCCTTGTACCTGCATATGGCACTGCTATTCTTGTGTGGTACGGGCTGTGAAGGATCACAACACTCGTCATTTTTAGGGAAGGGTTTGATCGGTGGCTGCTGATCCTTAAAATTCCACCATTCTACTGACTATCACTTGAAGAATACTAGGGAAGACTGTAAGAGACTAAGAACCATTTTAACAAAAAACTTGAACAACTACGTTGGGAGTTGCAATGATGGGTTTGAGAGAGTGCTCAATGGTTTTTAATTCGAAAATATGAATGATGGAGGTGTTAAGATTGGAATTTGCAATGGCTTATAATATCGATCATGAAGATGTGCTAAAAATAATCATTCATGGTTACCTCATAAGTCATCCACAATTGTAGCAAAATGGATTACTTCCTTACACGACAAGTGGGCCAAGAGATATGTAGGATTTTAAAGGAATTTGAGCAGATTAAATCATCACACGACATACGTTGGTAGTTGTAGATGTTGTTACCACACGACATACGTTGGTAGTTGTAGATATTGACCTTTAAGAACAATAAAGGGAAGTATAAACATATGCAAATAAAAGAACCAAGTGGTGGAACCTGATAAGGAAGTGGTTTTATAATAAGAAAGGCATTTAAAGCTCAAACTTTGAAGCTAGAACATTTAGAGCTCAAGTTTTGAAGTTAGAACCATGTAAGTTGACATGAGTTCGTGCATAATAAGAATGCTAAAAAAGTTTGAGGAAGTTTCAAAATGAGTTGTGGTGAATCAAAACTTGAAGGCTCTTAAAAGGAGATACGGTTGTTAAACAAAAAAGTACAAATAACTAAACAAAGGAGGGATATTTCTAGGAGCATATCAAAATGGGGAGATACAACTACCTTTTAGAGATATATGCTTTCCAGGAAGGATGCCAAGAGGCAGTTAGTTTGCAGGGAATAATCTATTTTTTTTCCAAGACGTACATAAGAAGTTGGATGCTTTAAAAGGGGAAAAGGACACACACACATAAGGACTCGTATGATAAAAAATAAGGAAGACACCTGAGCTAAGGATGGTAGAATGTTAGTAAGAATAATAATGTCAAGAATCAATAAAACTACTTTCATAACCCAAGTAGTGGCACCCGAGTGGTCAAGAGAGTTAATTGTAAGAGCAAGGTCTCTAGTTTGATTCCGTACGGGATAAATTGATTCCCCAACCTAAAACAATAAACAAAATAAAACTACCTCTGAAGTCGGCAACGAGATTGCTTATTATTGGATGATTAAAAAGAATACATTGGGCTCTCTTTTATAAGATAAGAGAGTGTACATGATTTAGAGATAACCAATATGGGATAAAGAGTAAAAGAGAAAAGACGATAAGTAAAATACACTAAGTAAAGAAAAGCAGTAAAGTGTATATACTAATACTCCCCCTCAAGCTGGAGCGTAGATGTCAATCATGCCCAGCTTGGATGCCATAGTAGCAAATCTCGTCTTTGGAAGAATCTTTGTGAAGATGTCAGCCACCTGATCAGAAGTAGGGATGTAGGGAGTGTCTTATCTGGCCAGATAAGACAGCTTCGCGAACAAAATGGTAGTCCACCTCAATGTGTTTAGTTCGCTCATGAAAAGTGAGATTACTGGCAATAAACGTAGCAGCTTTGTTATCACAATACATCGGAATAGGAGAGGAGTCAGAAATACCAAAATTCTTCAGCAGGCTCTGAATCCAGAATAGCTCACAAGTAGTATGCGCCATGGCGCGATATTCAGCTTCAGCACTTGAGCGAGCAACCACACTCTGTTTCTTGCTTTGCCAAGTAACAAGGTTTCCTCCCACAAATGTACAGTAGCCAGAAGTGGAGCGTCGGTCAAGCTTGCTCCCAGCATAGTCAGAATCAGAATAACCAAGGAGTTTACAGTGACCATGTTTCTTATATAGAAGGCCTTTCCCAGGAGAGCTCTTCAAATATTTAAAAATGTGGCAAACAACGTCCTAGTGACATTGTCGGGGTTTATCCAAATATCTACTAACAAGCCCAACATCAGAAGTAATATCAGCTCGTGTAACAGTCAGATAAATAAGCTTACCAACCCTGCATCGATACTGATGATGGTCAGGATAGGCAGGAGAGTTCTCATCATCCCAGTCAGTATTTGGATCCAGAGGTGTGCTAGCAGGCTTAGCACCTAGATGTCTAGTTTCAGAAAGCAGATCCAGAACATATTTGCGTTGAGACAGACAAAGACCAGAAGAGGACCGAGAAACTTCAATGCCAAGAAAATACCGCAGAGAGCCAAGGTCTTTGGTAACAAAGTGTTTCTCCAGATAGCACTTAGTAGCTTGAATGCCTGTAGGATCACTCTCTGAGAGAATGATGTCATCAACATATACAATAAGGATAACAATGCCAGCGGTAGTATTTTTGACAAAAACAGAGTGATCTGACTGGGAGCATTTAAAAGAAAATTTCTAAAGAATAGTACTCAGTTTATCAAACCAAGCACGTGGACTATGTTTCAAACCATAAATGGCCTTCCTCAGCCTGTAGACCTTAGAGGACTCCCCCTGAAGCACAAATCCCAGGGGTTGTTCCATGTAGACCTCCTCATGTAGGTCCCCATACAAAAAAGCATTCTTTACATCAAGTTGATACAAGGGCCAATCAGAATTAATAGCAACAGAAATAAGAATCTGTACAGAGTTCAGCCGAGCCACATGAGAAAAGGTCTCAAAGTAATCGAGCCCGTAAGTTTGTGTATAGCCTTTCGCAACAAGTCTCGCCTTCAGCCGTTCAACCGTGCCATCCGGTTGATATTTGACAGTAAATACCCAGCGACAACCAACTGGAGAACAATCTACAGGAGGATCAACCAGCTGCCAGGTGTTGCGTTCAGTAAGAGCCTGCATTTCAGCTTCCATAGCTTGTCGCCAAGCAAGATGTTTAAGAGCCTGAGAAGCATTTTTAGGAATAGATATAGCAGAAAGAGCAGCAGTAAAATTTGCAAAATTAGTCCCCAGATTACCAGTAGTACAAAAATTTCCAATAGGGCGTTTAGTGCAAGTTCTAGTTTCTTTCCTCAAGCTGATAGGAACATCAAGATCAGAGAATACCTGCGGTGGTGTTTGATCTGGCACAGAGGATGAAGACGTTGGAGGGGCCATAGAGGGAGTTGCTGTCTTCTGTCTTCTTTGATATACTTTTAGCGGCGGCTTTTCATTAGGAAAAGCAGTATCGACAATATCAGTAATATCAACAGTATCATCCATGATAGGTAAAGGTGTGTCCAGTAATAAGTCTGAAGAAAGAGCCGACCCGACAGACGAGTAAAATGGTACATGCTCAAAGAAAACAACATAAACAGATACAAACCATTTCTTTGTCACAGGATCATAGCAGCGGTACCCTTTCTGAGTGTGCAAGTACCCTAGGAAGACACACTTAGTCGCTCTGGGATCAAGTTTGGTTAGATTGAGACGAAGGTTTTTGACAAAGCAAGTGCTCCCAAAGATACGCGGAGGAATAGAAAAAAAGGGGCGCATCCGGAAACAAAATCTGATATGGAACTTGATTTCCAAGCATAGAAGAGGACATTCGGTTAATTAGGTAACAAGCAGTAGAGATAGCCTCAGGCCAAAAATGCTGGGGAACATGATAATTGTTACATTATATATTTCCTATTTTACATAGCTTGTTATTTGTTTTGTTATTTTCCTTTATTTATGGACCTCTCTGTAAATCTCTCAGTATTATATATATGAGGGTGCACACATTGTGCAACCCTGAGCTTTCTGGAATTCCTGACTCTGTCACATGGTATCAGAGCAGGCGTCTTCTACGGGACCACTGAGCCGCTTGTAGATCTGGACTAGATCCGTCTTCAGGGGGAGATCGACGCGTTGTTCGTCTGAGGGACAACCTTCGGTTCGTGTTCGTTTGTGCCTGCCTGCCCGTGTAGGCTTCGGCCTCCGGGTTTCCTGCTACGCTTAGGCGTAGTTTGTATGTGAGAGGTCCACGGTAATTTGCTTCTGCCTGCCTGACGACGTAGTCCATTTTATGCCTGTGCCTACTCTTGCCTGTACCTGCCTTCCTGCCTGTCCTCATGGCGTCTTCTGGAGATGACATCTGGAGAGACTCGCGTCGTCAAGTCACTACTGTTAAGCTTGACGGGCGCAACTACCAGCTGTGGGTGTGCTCCTTTGTGATATTTGCCAAATCGCAAGGGAAGTACTATCACCTGATTCGTACTGGTCCTCCTCAGCCTGCAGAGGGGGCGGATGCAAAGGACGTCAAAGCGTTTGATGACTGGGTCCGAGATGACTCGACTGTTATGACATGGATTCTCAACAGCACCGTTGAGAAGATCAGTGTCACTCTTCTTCGACTGCCTACGGCGAAGCAGATGTGGGATCAGCTCGCCGGTACCTACTCTCATAGTCAGAATCCCAAGAAGGTCTTTGATATCACCAAGCAACTGGGGCGACTGCAGTTTACGGGATCTAACATATCAGACTACTTCTCCACCTTCACTGGTCTGTGGGGTGAGTTGGAGACTTATCACCCGCTGTCTACTGATTTAGCGACTATGCAAAAACAGCGGGCGGAACTTCAGCTGATTCAGTTTTTGAGTGGTCTACCCGAGTCCTATACAGGTGTGGTAGATCAGATCTTGGCGAGTGATCCACTCCCTACCTTGCAGACTGCCTACCAGCGTCTCCAGCGACTTCCGTCATCGACACCATCTCCGCCTCCTGAGACTGGAGACTCTACTGCTTTGGCTGCTTGGGGCGGGCGTGGTCGTGGCCGTGGCCGTGGCCGTGGCCACTCCAATGATGGCCGTCCTCCCCTAGGTGCAGGCCGGGGACGTGGACCTGGTGCTGGACGAGGAGCTCCTCCTACCGCCCCACCTTCTGCTGCTGCACGTCCTCAGCAAGGACAACGCTTGTGTACTTTCTGTGGCCGGTCTAACCATATTGAAGAAAAAATACTGGGAAAAGTATGGTAAGCCGACGTGGGCCAATGCTGCTGCAGATGCCTCCTCTACTGCGTCTGAGGGTGGTACTCAGACACCTGCGCCAGAGCCTGCGGAGGCCACCGCAGACTACATTCGTGCTGAGGTGGAGCGTCTTCTTCTTGAGCGTGCTGGATCTTCTCCTGCTGCGTCTACTAGCGGAGCACATGCTGCTTTTTCTGGTTATGATACTGCATTCCTGAGCTCCTCCTCACCTTCTACTTCTGGTAATACCAAATGGATGATAGATTCTGGTGCATCTGCACATATTTCTGGAAATAGATCTTTGTTTAAACATATATCTGCACCTACCCGACATTCTTCTGTTATGCTTGCTGATGGCTCCAGGTCTTCGGTCCTTGGAGTCGGTGATATTGTTTCTCACTTTGGTCTCAAATCTGCCTTATATGTGCCCTGATTTCCTCTGAACTTATTATCTGTCAGTAAAATTTACGGAGTTTAAAATGTAGCCTGACATTTGTTCCTGGTTCATGCGTTTTTCAGGACCTTCGCACGAGGACGAAGATTGGTGGGGGGTATGAAGGTGCTGATGGGCTCTTTTACTTGGACCAGTTACCTCGATCAGAGAAAGCTGCTGTGATATCTGCATTATCTGCTTCTGTTTCTGCTCTACAGTGGCACTACAGGCTGGGCCATCCCTCGTCAGAGAAGCTGCGTAGTTTAGTTTCTGATATTGGCAGTTGTCATTTTCAGTGTGAATCCTGTCAGCTAGGAAAACAAACTCGTACTGTGTATCCTAGACGTAGTACTGTGAGCAGTAAAAACATTTTTGATTTAGTCCACTCTGATGTATGGGGTCCATGCCATGTACCAAGCTTGTTTGGTTACAAGTATTTCATTCTTTTTATTGATGATTTTTCTAGGACTACTTGGTTGTTTCTGTTAAAAAGTAGGTCCGAAGTGCTGTCTACTATCAAATACTTCTTTGCTGAAATAAAAACGCAGTTTGGCTTGCCTATTAAAGTTTTTCGCACTGATAATGCTTTAGAGTTTGTTAAGCAAGATGTGGCTGTTTTCTGTAAATCTGTGGGTACAATTCACCAAACTTCGTGTGCATATACCCCACAACAAAACGGTGTTGCTGAGAGGAAGAATAGACACTTATTAGAAGTTACCAGGACGATAATGATGCATTCTCATGTGCCCCGCTCTTATTGGCCTGAGGCTATCTTGACTGCGTGTTTTCTGATTAATAGGATGCCATTGTCTGTTATTGGAAATAAGATTCCCATACAGGTTTTGCAACCTGACACCTCCTTGTTTACTGTGCCTCCCTAGAATTTTTGGGTGTACTTGCTTTGTGCGATTGCTTGGACCCACTTCTGATAAGTTATCTCCTCGAGCTGCTAAATGCATTTTTTTGGGCTATTCTCAAACTCAGAAGGGTTACAGATGTTATAATCCCAGCACCCGGAAGTGGTTTACCAGTAGTGATGTTGTCTTTTTTGAAGATACACCGTATTATTCTTCAGCAGGAGATAATTTGCAGACAGACATTCTGGCTCCTCCTGTACCTGTTATTTCTGACTGTATGCCTGACAGTACTGATACTACGATTACTGAAAAACAAGATCCTCCTCTTATTGTTTATCAACGCAGGAATAAAGCACCTTCCACACAAGTACCCCCCCAAGACAACCAATCTTCTCCTCCAGAAGGTTCTACTGCACCTGAGGTGCACTCTGATCTTGACATACCTATTGCACTCCGTAAGGGTACTTGTTCTTGCACTTCTCATAGCATTGCTCAATGTGTGTCTACTGCTCATCTGCATACTCATTCTAGCAATTTTGTATCTGCTTTATCTACTGTGGCTGTACCTAAGAATATTCAGGATGCTTTGAAAAGTACGGCTTGGACATCTTCTATGAATGACGAGATGGCTGCTCTTACTGACAGAGACACTTGGGAGCTGGTGGATCCACCTCCTCAGTGTAAACCTGTAGGCTGCAGGTGGGTATATGCCGTCAAATATCAACCTGATGGTACGGTTGAAAGGTTGAAGGCACGCCTAGTTGCGAAGGGCTATACTCAAACATATGGCATTGATTACTTTGAGACTTTTTCTCCTGTTGCTCGCCTTAACTCTGTCAGGATTCTTTTATCTGTTGCCTTGAATCTAAACTGGCCTCTCCTGCAGCTTGATGTGAAAAATGCTTTTCTGTATGGTGACTTACAGGAAGAGGTGTATATGGAACAACCTCCTGGGTTTGTTGCTCAGGGGGAGTCTCACAAAGTCTGCAGACTTAAGAAGTCTATCTATGGGCTCAAACAGAGTCCTCGTGCCTGGTTTGATAAGTTGAGCAGGATCATGATTGAGTTTGGCTTTCTGAGGTCACAAGTTGACCATTCTGTATTCACAAAAAAGACTTCAGCAGGTATTACTGTTCTGATTGTATATGTTGATGATATTATTATTTCTGGCAGCGACACTCTTGGCATTCAGGCTACTAAAGATCATCTGGGCAAGCACTTCGCTACCAAAAATCTAGGCAGACTTCGGTACTTTCTTGGCATAGAGGTCTCTAGAAACTCTAATGCCTTGGTTCTTTCGCAGAGAAAGTATATTCTTGATATTCTGCAGGAGACTGGTATGCTTGGAGCAAGACCTGTGGATACTCCTCTTGATCCCAATGTCAACTGGGATGATGATTCCTCTGCTATGTTTGCTGATCATAAAAAATTCAGGAGGTTGATTGGTAAATTGATCTATTTGACGGTTACTCGTCCTGATATTGCTACTGCAGTAGGCCTTCTTAGCAGGTACCTCGACAAACCCAAACAGTGTCACTGGGATGCTGCATGTCAAGTTTTGAGATACTTAAAAAAGTCGCCTGGCAAGGGACTTCACTATAAAAAGAATGGGCACTGTGTTCTTGAAGGGTATTCTGATTCTGATTATGCAGGAAGCAAAGTTGATAGAAAATCTACTTCTGGTTACTGTACTTTTGTAGGAGGCAATCTTGTCACCTGGAGAAGCAAGAAACAGAATGTCGTGGCCAGATCTAGTGCTGAAGCTGAGTACAGGGCCATGGCCCATACTGCCTGTGAGTTGCTGTGGGTGCGTTCTCTTCTGAAAGAATTTGGGATTGAGTCTTCGTCTGCTATTCCTATGCATTGTGATAATAGAGCTGCCATCTTCATTGCAAATAATCCGGTCTATCATGAACGCACCAAACATATTGAAGTTGACTGCCACTTCATCAGAGAATCGATTCTTGCTGGCAAAATATGCACTCCATTCACAAGATCTGAAGATCAAGTTGCTGATATCTTCACCAAGCTCTTGGCGAAGAAACAGTTTTGCACGCTGTTGGACAAGTTGGGCATGATTGACATCTATGCTCCAACTTGAGGGGGAGTGTTACATTATATATTTCCTGTTTTACATAGCCTGTTATTTGTTTTGTTATTTTCCTTTATTTATGGACCTCTCTGTAAATCTCTCAGTATTATATATATGAGGGTGCACACATTGTGCAACCCTGAGCTTTCTGGAATTCCTGACTCTGTCACAATAAAGAAACAGTAAAGTGCGGGCAACTTCAAGAAGGTGGCGATTTTTGCGTTCAGCGACTCCGTTTTGTTGTGACGTGTAAGCACAGGAAGTTTGGTGTATGGTACCCTATTTTCGAAAAAGGAGGCTGACTGAGGCTTGCACAAATTCTAAGGCATTATCAGTTCGAAAATTTTTAATGGGTTTAGCAAATTGGGTTCGAATCTCAGCAAAAAAAGCAGTGATATTGTCAAGAATAGTAGACCTGTCTTTGAGTAAAAACAACCAGGTGGTTCTAGAAAAATCATCAATAAAACTCAGAAAATATCGAAATCCAGAAGTACTCGACACAGAACAGGGTCTCCAAACATCAGCATGAATAATGTCAAATGGCTGTTTAGAGCTAATACATGATTTTTTGGAAAATGATGCTCGGGTCTGTTTGCCCAGTTGGCAAGTCTCACAATGAAAAATAGAATCTAATACATCATGTAATAAATGTTTCAGCTTCGATGTAGAAGGATGTCCTAAGCGATAGTGCCACTGGATGCCCGTCACAGAAGATGTCAAGTATGCTGCGGTCTTCGGAACGTCCAGGTAATATAGCCCGTCTGGTCCCTCATGGCTCGAACCAATCGTCTTCCTCGTGCGCAGATCCTGAAAAATAACACCATTCAGATCAAACGTAATCGAGCAACGAAGACTCTTCACAGTTCTATTAACAGATAGTAGGTTAATAGGAAACTTAGGAACATAAAGAGTAGACCGCAGAGGCAGGCAACCAGTGGTACAAATATCACCAATTCCAATAACAGGTGTCTTAGATCCATCAGCCAGTGTAACAGGAGGTATAATAGAAGTAGTTTGCAGTTTAGAAAATAAAGCAGGATTGCCAGAAATATGAGATGTCGCACCAGAATCAATCACCCACGAATTTTTACCAGACTGTGTTAGGAGGGCGGTGCTATCATCAGTAGAGGTGTCAGCAGAAAAAGCAAGACGAGTCTGGAGAAGTTTCTCGAATTTGGACCATATCCAATCAGCAGAAGGCGGAGCAGAGGTAGTAGCAGTCTCAGGCTGATCCGTCGTGACTTGGTTTGCCCAGGCGGGTTTGCCATGCTTGATCCAGCAACGGTCTTCATTGTGGTTTGTCCGCTTGCAGATGGTGCAGAAACGAGATTCAGTAGATTCAGCGCCACAACCACGTCCAGGTGCAACAGAGCGTCCATGTCCGCGGCCTCGGCCACGACCGCGGCCTCGGAAGGAGTCACTAGTACGAACAGCGAGGGCTGCTCCATCGAAAGTGTCAGGAAGATGCTGCGAAACAGATGGCAGACGTTGAACCCTTTTCAAAGCATCTCACAGGGTGGGCAGAGGATCACTGGATAAGATCTGATCAACAACTCCAGCGAAGGAAGAAGGTAGGCCAGCGAGGAACTGAACAAGCATAATTTCATTCCGTTGACGCTGAACTTCAGTGATGTCGGCAGCAAGAGGATGATACACCTGGAATTCATCCCAGAGAGCACAACAACTGTTGTAGTAGTCCTCAATAGAGTCCATGGTAGTAAATTCTTGTTTGGCCAGTTGCTTGAAGATTTCAAAAACCTTCTTGGGATTTTACTGATGAGAGTAGACGTGGGAAAGGTGATCCCACATCTCCTTTGCAGTCTGGAGGCGAAGAAGAGACTGGCTGATCTTTGGCTCGACGCTGTTGACCATCCATGTCATAACACCGTAGTCCTCCTTGGACCAGAGATCGTAGGCCTGCTTAGTCTTTTCATCAGCCTCAACAGCGGGGACCGCCGGTCCCTTGGTAGATAGATGAGAGTAGCGCCCTTGTGCTTTAACATAGAGCTCAAAGGAAGCCGCCCAGAGGTAATAGTTGGAGTTATCCAACTTCACAGTGGTAACACACAAAGTCCGTGGAAGATCAGGAGTTGCCATCGGAAGATGGAGACAGAGGCAGAAGCACAGGCGCAGAGGGCAGCAGAAGTCAGCAGCAACAACAGAAGTCAGCAAAAGTCCAGTGCATGGACTACTAGTAGAGGGCAGAAGATTCACGCATGGATCTTAAAAGAAGCCCACGTAGGGGCAACAGATAGAGAAAAAAAACCTACACCAACATGGAGGATTAATCACTCCACCATGAGGCGCAGGCAGATAGAGAAGGAAAAGCCTTTTACGCCGTCAACGTGCCAGAACTGGAAAACACCGGGGCTGTCCGGAGAGTTTCGGAAAGCGAAACAAAGCACAAAAGAGAGACCTATGGTAGATTAGGCCAAAGGATGGTAGTAGCTAGGTGATAGGAGGTTGGTGGAGAGATTGGAGAGGTGGAGGAGGGTCTAGGAGATGGCGGTGAGGGCCGATGGTGCAACGACAGGGAGGACAACAGTTGCTGTCGGCGGCGTGGAGGAGATGGAGGGGTAGGCGGCAGTGAATGGAGGGTGGAGAGGGTGTAGGTGGAAGAGGGGAAGAAGGAGAAGGGATGAGGAGGAGAAGAGGGGCAGCCGGAGGCGGGGAGGGCGGCGGACAGTGCGGCAGCACTGTAGCAGCGGCGGGAAAAAAGGAAGGGGGGTGGCGGTGGCTAGGGTTGGTGGAGAAGATGGCGGCTAGGGTTGGGGTGAGGGAGGGATTAGGTTTAAGGTGGATCGGCCAGCTCTGATACCATCTGAAGTCGGCAACGAGATTGCTTATTATTGGATGATTAAAAAGAATACATTGGGCTCTCTTTTATAAGACAAGAGAGTTTACATGATTTATAGATAACCAATATGGGATAAAGAGTAAAAGAGAAAAGACGATAAGTAAAATACACTAAGTAAAGAAAAGCAGTAAAGTGTATATACTAATACTACCTTCATAAACATTTGACAAATACATATATGATAAATTCAAAGGCTTGTTTTCCATGGTAGAAAAGGTACATTATCCCAGAACATTGGATATCACGAACAAATGCTAAAAATGCTTTTGATAGATTGAAATGGGGAAACATGTATTGATCGGATGTTGTCCCTATTGATGTACCAAAAAAGTATCGGATACTAACAGTGTTTCACAAAGCGTTTTTTTGCGGGGCATATGCGGCCGCATATACGGTGCGCGCCTCTTGCCAGACTACATATGCATATGCGGCCCAGTATGCGGTCATGTGCGGGGTATATGCGGCCTTTTTTTATTTTGCAGACTCTAAAATACTAAGGGAATCCTTATTAGATAAGTAAAATAGAAGAAGAGAGGCGCACCGGGGTATAAAATTTGATATGACACTTGATTGCCAAGAATAGAAGAAGGCATGCGATTAATGAGATACCATGCAGTAGAAACGGCTTCCGGTCAGAAAAATTGGGGGACATGGTAGTGGAAAAGGAGTGCGCGCAACCTCAAGAAGATGACAGTTCTTTCGTTCAGCAACACCATTCTGTTGAGGTGTGTATGCACAAGAACTCTGATGAATGATACCCATTTCTCGACAAAAATGATTGACTGAGGTTTGCATGAATTCAAGGGCATTATCAGTATGAAAGATTTTAATAGTTTTATTGAACTGAGTGCGAATTTCAGCAAAAAAGGATCGGATAGTATTAACTATCTGAGATCTGTCTTTTAACAAAAATAACCATGTAGTTCTAGAGAAATCATCAGTAAAACTCATAAAGTACCGAAAACCAGAAATACTGGACACAGAACAGGGGCCCCAGATGTTAGCATGTACTATATCAAAGAAGTTTTGAGCCAATACAATTTTTTTTGGTAAAATTAGATCTAGTATGTTTTCCCAACTGACATGTTTCACAGTGAAAAACTGAATTAGAAATATCAGGCAGTCAATGCTTCAACTTAGTCAGTGAAGGGTGTCCCAAATGATAGTGCCACTGGAGGCCGGTCACAGAAATAGTCAGTAGTGCAACAGTCTTCGGTGTGTCCGGGTAGTATAAGCCGTTTGGTCGCTCATGGCTTGAACTAATCTCCATCCTCGTGCGCAAATCCTAAAATATAGCAACTATCTCAGTCAAAAGTTATTGAGCACCATAGGCTCTTAACAGTTCTACTCAGATAACAAATTATTGGGAATTTAGGAACATATAGTGCTGAACATAATAAAAGATGACCAGGAGTACAAATATTCCCAATTCCAGAAACGGTGTTTGAGAACTGTCAGCAAGAGTAACATGCGGAATAGCAGAAGTTTTATGCAGGTTAGAAAATAAAGTATGATTGCCAGTTTTATGGGAGGTTGCATCAGAGTCGATCACCCATGTATTTTTACTAGACACTGCCATGAGAGCAGAAATGCCATCAGTAGAGGTCTTAGTGGAGGAAGCTAGTCTTGCTTGGAGTAACTTCTCAAACTCAGAGCGGATCCATTTTGCAGAAGGTGGGGCAGATGAGGATGCAGCAGTATCGAGCTATTCTGATGCGACTTGATTTGCCTAGGTAGGTTTGCCATGCTTGATCCAACAACGATCTTCAATATGATTGGTTCATTTGCAAAAGTTGCAGTAGCGCTGCTCAGTAGATGAAGAGTTGGAACCAGACGTGTCGACCAGGTTCAGTAGGGGAGTGTCCTCGACCACGCCCACGTTCACAACCACGGAAAAAATCACCAGACTGAACGACAAGTGCCTCTGCATCAGAGGAATCAGGGGAAACTTGAGTGATAGAGGGTAAGCGCTGTACGCGTTTGAGAACATCTCTCGAGGTAGGTAGGGGATCACTAGATAGGATCTGATCAACCACACATGCAAAGGAGTGTGGTAACCCAACGAGGAACTAAACAAGATGAAGCTCGTTGCGCTATCGCTGGACTTCCTTAATATCAACAACAAGTGGGTGGTAGATCTTGAATTCATCACAGAGCGCACAACATTGATTGTAGTAGTCTATAAAATCAATATTAGTACTGTCACGGAACCGTTCTTACCCCAATCCCAATCCTACTGCCTAGACAGTAGTAAAAGGATTGAAGCGCCCGTCCCTGAGTGGCCCGATAGGATCTATCACACTGGCATATACAATAAGAAATAATAACTCGAAAATTGGATGTTTAAAGAACAACTAACATAATATGGAGATATAACCGATTTATCTTTGTCATCAGAGTATGTGGAGTGCGGAAGCGATCTTATTCAGTATTCCATTTGTATTGCCTAAAATCAAGAAAATCGAGACACAATCATGCAATTGCACGGTATACTATCAAAAACAAGTAAAACAGTTTATAAGAAATTAAGTATACTTGGCAGGACTTATATTCAAAAGAATAACAAGCAATTTGCAAAACCAACATTTATTCGACAAGTTTTTCAAGCAATTCAACTTTTATTACGAGTTCCCATTATGCTGTAATTCGAGAAGCATGCTTATATATTTTGTGTGACTCTATTACCCCAACACGATGGGGAAGGTCACTAGGCTCCTTCTCACCATAGGAACATAGGAGGCCAATGTACAAGTCCCACCTCCAAATGAGGGGGTTGTTGCACTCAATATCAACATTATCAACATTATCAATATCATCATCATTATCAATATACGAGCAGTCATAATGGGCATGCAATTTATGTTTTCATGTTTTTCAAAATATAGTATAGAAAAACAGAAGACTAATCATAGGGAACAGTAGCTCATCCAAGTAAATAGCTAAGCATACGGTCAAGAGATACATAAAAGTATCTTTAATACAATCAAGGAGGAGTTATATAATAGCGTACCTTTCACCGAAGATTTCAAGTATAGATCAACAAGTAATAGGTAGACCCTTCGAGTTAGATCCTAAATCACAATGTTTGGATCAAGGGTCAGGATCATGATATCTGGAGATCATGTTTCAATATTTTGAGATTAGGGTTACACTTTTCCTATGTCAACCTTAGGGTTGGGTCACTCACTTATATTCAACCCATATTTCAATATATCCAACCTTATTTCCAATGTCAAGTATTTCGAGTGTGAATGACTACCCTAGGTTTTATAGGATCATATGTGTTAACCCTAATTTTCATGATCGATTATTCAACTCATAATCAAGTTCCTAGATCATCATCATGATACTTAGCATCATTGGTGTTCGAGATTAGATCAAGCTATGCCACAAGATTTAGATCAATCATACTATTAAGATGTCATCATCATATTCAAGATTAAATCAAGTCAACAAATATAAATCTAGATTTTTAATGGGTCAAAAGTACACCAAGGGTTTTGCAAGATTAAGATCAATATTAAGATTACTCATTATCCATTATAATCAAGATTGAATCAAATAAATAGATCTAGATCACTAATGATTCATTTTCAAGAGTAGATGATTCAGCTAGATTAGATCTAGGTTACAAGATAATTATCAGAGTCCAAATCTAGGGTTTCAAAAGATTAAACATCATTATTGTGCCATTTGATAAACTAAATAAACAAGGGATCAAATATAGGGATATCAGTGAGCATGGTTTGGAATCAGGTTTGAAAAGTATTTTTAATCAATTCACTGGATTTTTCTGATCAAGATTGACTATTTACACGAATTATTTGGAGCTAGGATGCAATTATTATGATTTAAACAAGATCAGGGATTTTAAATGCTTATTTGTAAGAGATGAGCAAAATACCTTAATTTGCAAAAAAATACCTGATCGTTGGATGTCGATTGGATGGCTATGATCGAGCCACAAAGGCGATGGGGTTTGCTAGCCCAGAGGTCCGGTTCAATTCTGATTTGTCTGGTTCACTCTTCTATTTAGCCGGTTCGTTTTGTGGTCTACTGGGCCCCTTGGACCAACGGTTCAGGGACTATCTTTCCCCTTTCGAGCAGCACGCAAGCACACAGACGCGGCGGACTAGCTCGCCGGAGCTATAGGGAAAAGGGAGTAGGGGGCATCTCTGTGGGCTGTTAGATAGCCGTTCGACTTCGTCGCGGCTTCGCGGATTGGTTGGTGGTCAGAGATTAGGGCGAGATGGCGAGGAAAGGGAACGCCCAGAGTGGGCTTTGCGGCGGCGCCGCACAGCAGCAAGAAGATCGAGGAGCAAATAAGGGTGTTCGGGGCCGAGGGGGTGAGCAAGGGTGTGGCTTCGAGTATGGTGAGATGATGGCGAACCTAAGGGGCCCTTTTATA